>CAUYPK010010765.1:0-16058 GCA_963574355.1 Loris lydekkerianus
TGAGTTCCACCTTTAGTGCCTTATGGTCTGAGAAGATAACAAGGTAAATTTTCAATTCTTTTTATTCTGTTGGTATTTGTTTTGTGCCCCAGGATATGATCAATTTTGGAGAACGTTCCATGGGGTGATGAGAAGAATGTATATTCTTTATCTTTGGGATGGAGTGTTCTATATGTGTCTATCAAGCACAGTTGTTCTAGGGTCTCATTTAAATCTCTTATATCTTTGTTTAATTTTTATTTAGAGGATCTGTCCAGCTCTGTAAGAAGAGTGTTAAAGTCCCCCCTGTTATATGGTATTATCGGATATTACCTTACGACACATTTCTCAGAATGCATCCCGGCCAGCAAGGGATGCACCACTGTACATTAAAAATGGACACACATAGAGAGTTTTGTTCCTTCATGTGTATTCAAAGTTGACTAAAAATTCTCTCTCTCTCACTTTAATTGCCTTCTAATGTCTGTTCTCAGCACTAACTTTTCTTCAGCATGGGGAGTACCATCTTCTTTTTTATTTCAGAGAATAGATTTTTTAAACCTATTCAATGAGCGATCTCTATTTCTTTCTCAGGAAACTGAAAATTTAAGACAGTACCAAAACCCCAGAAAAAAGAATGTATACAAAAGTAGTAATAGTTTAAAAGAACAGAGTTTATTTTTTTAATCACTCATTCATTTCCTGTCATTTTGGTGTCACCAAGTATTTCAAACCAGCTAAATGACAAAATGCTTTACCCATGAGCTCTCCCCTTAGCCAACAAAATAGAACATAAACATAGGCTGTCTATTTTGACAGATCATCCAAAGTCACACATAAAACCATTCTTTAGAATATAACATATTTTGTGAAAAAGCTTTGTTGCAAATTTAGGCTTATTTTGACCATACCAGCTGCCAGAGTTTTGATGGTGATAATGAAGGAAGCCAGCACGATTGTTTAACGTGCTTGGGCAAGTCTCACACTCAGAATCTTAACACAGCATCCACAAAATAAATGTAAATTTTATATGTAACAAGGAAGACTAGAGACATACTGATTGTTGTAGACTGTTCACCATGTCTGTTTGTAGAATCCAGGCTAGTACATCATGACTCATTAATAATTATTACAAGGTGATGTCAGATTCCTCACCCATGTGATTTCTCTCTTGCTTTACTCAGCAATGCCATGAATTCTATTTCTTTTAGCACTTACTGATTATTCTATGTTCAATCCAGAATATTGATTAAGGAACTGTGCTTTTCAATTCTATTCCTTTTCACAGATTATCTATTTTCAGTTGTTTTTTGTATTTTTCTTTGCCACGTAGTAGTAGATTTGTTTTTTGATGTTATAAATGTCTAAATCCTGAACATCTGAATTTTTATTTCAAATGTAAATACCCATTCGCTTTGACAATATGCATTATTAAACTGTAAATTGAGTATGTGTGAAAATATATGCCTTCATTTACTAATGGACAATTAAGCACAGAAACCTTTAGAAGCAGAGAAACAAATAAATGGCATGCCTTACTCCCCTAATATTACAGAATTGCAGAGGGTCCAAAGATGGTGGGGTACCTGGAGCACCTGTAATAAAATAGTAGGAACATAAAACTGTCAGCATCCAGATTGCTTTTTGCATTTCAACATGACAAAAATGTCACTGCCTCTCTAAGCCACTGACTCTTTTATTCTGCATAAATCTAGCTTTGAAGCTTTCCCAAATCCTTCTCAGAATAAGGCAGGGATTCTAATACATTAATAAATGGAATAAAAAACAGTTTTTACGATTCTGGCTAAGACATAAAATCTTATTGGAGGGTAATTTCGCATTGCATATTAAAATTTAAAATATGCATAACCTATTGACCCCATGATCCTATAGGCAGGACTCTGTCCCACTGAAATAATAGCTTCTATGTCACAATTAATAGTTTCTGTGTGCAAGGATGTTTGTATAAAGATGTTCACTACAGCATTGTTACTAATATAAAACGCTGGCATTACCACTCAAATGTCTTTCAATAAGAAAATGATTGGTAAAACTTTACAGCGTACAATGTAGACATTTCAAAGAGCATGAGATGGAAGTGTAAAGATTGGGCAAGATGTTCCAGGAATATTGTTACATGAAACAAGCAATTGTAGATAACCACAGGGTGCTCAGTCCCTTCGCAGATACAGAATACTATTGGGGAAGGGGGAGTGGCGAGTGTATGTTTGTAATGTCTAACTATATTTGTTTGAGTAATGGGAAAAATAGTATAATATCATCTTCTTCTAAATTCTGTTTTTCTTCTCATTTTATAGATTAATTCCAAATTTCAGGGTTTCGTTTCCCCCTTTGATAAGTGAAGTTGGCTGTGTATATACAACCAAGCACATTTTTTCCAATTTAGTATTACCGAAATCTGCTATTACCCTCAGCCTACCACCTTCCTTGGGTGGATTAGTTGCTCCAGCATCAGCTTTATTGCAGAGCATAGGGATCCATGGTGTTTGGCGTTTACCTATCATTATCATTTATTTAAAACACAATTAACAGGTCACCATTTAATTATCACCATGCTCCAGGATCTCACAATACAGAGGACAGTTTTTGTTGCTTATTCGTTTTTTCTGGCTCAGTCAGCAGATAATGTTCATATGTTAATACCTCTTGCAGCTCATCATCAAAGCCCCGTAACTTCTTTAGCCTTTCTTCTTCCTGGTATTTGCTCACTGACCTTTTACAAATTTAATTATTTATACCCAATTTGACTACTTCTCTTTTTCTTCCTGCCTTCTAATGTATCTAATGTGGAATTGATATTGTGAACCAAGCAATGGAATGTGCTCCAGGAAATCACTCACCTTCTAAAGCCGAGTGACAAATGAAAAGGAAAATGCCAAAGGTTTTTGCAATTTGAAACCCAGTGTGGATGCATAAGGATGCATTGCTGAGGTTATGGTGTGACACATTCATTTCCCGCCTGCAGGGCAGAATTTTTCACAATAGCCAGAGCAGATCTTCTGATCAGATATTCAGGAAAGCATCCAGGCATAATGCTGATCCCTTAATCCAGCACAAGGCAGGAATAGACTAAATAATTTAATGTCTGGTTGAACCTCATTTCTTATAATAAAACATCATAGTGCGCTTGATCCTGCGACCTGCTTGATTATTACTTAGACCTGTTCAGGTATTTGGAGAATTAAATCATATGGAGAGAAAAGAATAAGAAAAGCCTTAGAAATGGATGGGATCTGTCCATTGGATACCCTGGTTTGCAAAGCATTTTAATGACAATAACAATCTTGGTATTTTAATGAAGTTGAGACATTATGTTAAAAGATATTTTCAGAAGTACTGTTGAATTCTGTTCAATTAAGGACATTAAGGAAACAGGGTCAGTGAGGAAGCTTATGCTAAATGTGATTCATTATGGTGAAGAAAAAGAACCTTAATGTGATTCTCCTTATTTTTCCTTAGTGATGGGATGGTTCAAATATCTACTTAGCACTGATTTACTTTTCTTTTCTAACACTCATTGGGAAAGATGAAATAGAATTTGAAAATCAGAAAATAATTATTTGTCACTATCTCAGACTTCAAATGTTGAAAGGGATGATGTTAAAAAAAGACATTTGTTAGTGGACCAACATAAGAAATGAGGAATTTACCTCAAAATGCTTTATTAAAAAATCAGTTAATGTTCATTAATAAGCTAAATTCATGCTCACACCTGTAATCCTAGCACTCTGGGAAGCCAAGAAGGGTGGATTGCTTGAACTCAGGAGTTCAAGACCAGACTGAGCAAGAGTGAGAC
The DNA here is from genome assembly GCA_963574355.1 of Loris lydekkerianus. Classification (NCBI taxonomy): domain Eukaryota; kingdom Metazoa; phylum Chordata; class Mammalia; order Primates; family Lorisidae; genus Loris; species Loris lydekkerianus. The sequence continues at coordinate 3,797 of CAUYPK010010765.1, forward strand.
CCCCATCTCTACCAAAAACAAAAAAAGTTGAATTCATTTTGTCAAAATATTTTTAGATCATGGAAAATATAAGGTAATTCTTCTTTATTGTTTGGGATTCATTGAGGGTATCAAGAATTAGGTTACACTGATTGCATTTGTTGGGTAAAGTCCCTCTTATAATTGTGTCCTGCCCCCAAGAGGGATGCCATACACTGTGACCCCCAGCCTCCTCCCTCTTCCCCTGTACCTGCTGCCTCATTCCCCTACCCCTCACCATGTATAAGATCTACCGCCATCATGTTAGAGTTGAGTACACTGGATTCTTGCTTCTCCATTCTTGTGATGTTTTACTAAGAAGAATGTGTTCCACCTCCACTCAGGTTACTATAAAAGATGTGAAGTCTCCATCTTTTTAAATGGCTGAATAGTATTCCATGGTATCCATATACCACACCTTGTTAATCCATTCCTGGGTTGGTAGGCATTTAGGTTGTTTCCACATTTTGAATAAGGTAAATCTTACACATGATTTTTATTGTTTTCTTCACAGAAATATGTATATGATTATAGCACTGATGTATCAGAAGTAGCAAAAGATAAGCTTAAGCATATTAAAGTTTTAAAGAGTTCATTTGAGCAATTCATGAATGGACTAGCTCTACCAAAGGGGACAACAGGAAGATTTTGTATGGGATAAAACATTTTTTCTCAACTATTGTTAGATTCATAGCTGAGGCAATTATAACAAAAGACAGATTAATAATAGAAAGGCTACACATTTATGTCACATAAGTTGTCCATGACTCAGGAGACTTCAGAAATGAAGACTTTCTCCAAGCAGGGAAAACTATGTATTCTTATGGACAGTCACGCAGAAGTATAACTGAGGAATAATAAAGCATGTCTGATCTAATACTAATAAATTGGGGGACTCAACAGGGCCAGTGTCTTAAGATCCTTGTTGCTGTCTCTGTGTGACATTCTTCTCTGAGTATGGAGCACATGAGGGTCTTCTGACCTACTCAGGAAAAGGCAAGGTCATTCTGTTATGGTCTGCTTCAGGAGAGAAGAGGCAGGGAAAGGTCTGAGTAATCTTGCTTCTTCTGTTTCCTTAAACTCCAAGATGCCATGTTTATGTGTGGGGGAACCCTAACTTGAACCCCATTCTCTTTTATAAAATATTCATGGAAGCAATATAAAGAAAATATTTAACTGGTAACAATTAAAAGTCTATTGAGAGCTTATTTGGAGGTTTCTTTTTCTTTTTGAGACAGAGTCTCACTTTGTTGCCCTGGGTAGAGTGCTGTGGAATCATAGCTCACAGCAACCTCAAGCTCTTGGGCTCAAGTGATTTTCTTGCCTCGCCTCCTAGTAGCTGGGATTACAGGTGCCCACCACAATGCCTGGCTTTTTTTTTAGAAATGAGGGGGGTCTCACTCTTGCTCAGGCTGGTCTCGAAACTGTGAGCTTGGGCAATCCACCTGCCTCAGCCTCCCAGAGTGCTAGGATTACAGGTGTGAGCCACCACTCCCAGTCAAAATTGAAATTTTCTTGTTGGTAACGTCTCTAGTTAAAGGATAATTGGTGATTTCTGTTGGTTAAACTTAGACTTTTTCTGCAGTTTATACTGAGTTGCGTTTCAGTTTGCTTACATAGGGATACAAGGGGCTGAAGCTATATCAGCCTAATGAACCATCAAGTAATTTTTTTTAACAGAAGAATTTAAATGTCCATTTCCATGGACAGAGTAAACCATGTTTAATGAGTAGGCAAAATAATATTACATATGCATTTGGGGGAAAGTATTAAGGATTATGCACACTCAAATCCTTTTTAGAAGTATGGGTTCAGTTATTTGGCATTGGAAAATTTCATCTTGTTATTTTACTGCCCTTAATGTATCAGTATTAGAACTCTCACCTACATAGAGATGATTTGAAATAGGAGTTGTCACTTGGCAGGATCACCCACAGTGAGAAAGAACATTGTAGTAAAATACCGAGGGTTCTATTTGTTTCTTTTATACACATGGACACTGCGTGTGTGCATGTTACACCAGTTTAGCATTTATACAGGTTCTTATATTTGATTAATATTTTTTGTTTGCTTTTATAAACACCAAACAGTTAATTTTTGAGTTTATATTTTGCTATTTCATAACTGTGTCTGTCTTCTTACAGACTTTTATAGGGATTAGGAGAGAATATCTACTTTCTGAGCAATTCTCTTTAAGAATTGAGTATTGTGATGATTAACACAATGGACTGATACTTCCTGTGAAGACAGAAATGTTAGGCTAAAACCCTTTGTAGTCAATGAAGAAAATAACTTTCATCCTAGAAATTGTGGAGGGAGGAAAAAGTGCATAAGCAACATCAGTTTAAAGTAAAAATTCCATCACATGTCCCACTGTCTCATCTTGATATTTTCATATTTTGTTTCATTTCATTTTACTAAAATGCTAACAGGGTGCTTAAAGGAATGTGCTCCTGTTCGTATCCAGGAAGCATCACTTTAAATTTCTTTATCAAAGTTAAATAGGCCAAGGTAAAGTAATAGCTTAGTCTCTGGATTATAGTCTACCCTTAGTTAATGGAAGTAATTATTTTCATCTTGATTATAGCTGACACAATGTTTCCTTTAAAAGATAGTAATCTTTAGAAGGTAATTTATGTGCATAAGCACAAGAGACATGATAAGTCTCTGGTTAGAGACAGGTGACCTCATCAGCTCTAACATTCTCTGCATCTCCTGTTATAAATTCTTTTTTTTTTTTTTTTTTTAATTAAATCATAGCTGTGTACATTAATGCAATCATGAGGTACAATGTGCTGGTTTGATAAACAATTTGAAATATTTTCGTCAAACTGATTAACATAGCCTTCACATCATTTTCTTAGTTATTAGACATTTATATTCTACACCTAGTAAATTTCACATGTACCCTTGTAAGATGCACTGTAGATGTAGGCCCACCAATTACCTTCCCTCCACCCATCCACTCCCTCCCCTGCCCTCTCTTTCCCCTTTCCCCTTCTTCTTGGGCTATAATTAGTTTATAGCTTTCATATGAAAGCTATAAATTGGTTTCATAGTAAGGCTGAGCATACTGGATACTTTTTCTTCCATTCTTGAGATACTTTGCTAAGAAGAATATGTTAAAAAATAAACTTATTCTAGTTTCTTTTTATGTTGTCCAAGCATTAGACACTTATATTTCATTGCAACATATTCCTTTTTTAGCAAATGACTGAAATCCTCAAACTGTCTTGGAGCTGTTTTGCATTTGGCCTGTCTCCTAGGTGACATTTCAAATGCATGTACAAACTTATACATATACAAACATGCATGTGTATAATTGTATTATAATTCTTTAGTCTAGAATGAGACAATAGTAAGAATTAAAAGTAATTAATATTTTGAAAACTTTTTCCTCTCAAATCACAGATTCATGATATATGAAGGTTATTTTCCATTACTTTTAGGTTTTATATCATATAAATTTGCTTTTTTTTTAGATATCAATAAAAAATACTACTACGTAATAAAACAAACTCTCCCAGTCCAGAAATCTATTACTTATTTTTAATGTATGTATTCTTTTTCCAAACTTAATTTTTCGATAATGAATGTTTTCTCCATAAAACTGAATCATTGAACAGCCTGACGGTAGAGTGCGACAATTGTAGTATGTGGGCACAGGATACTTCTTCCTCCCTCTTAAGTCTAGATTTAAGTCTAAATGGTGTTGTGCTGGGGTTGGACTAAAACATAGGTGAAGAAAGCAAACATTTTTGTCACTGGGAACATGAGGGGTATTTTTCTCTCTGGGTTGGTGTAGTTTTTCCGGCACTGGCTAAAGATTGGTGCTTTCTTTAGGGCTCTCTAGAGCAGTCCTCTGGAGCTGATTCACTTCACAGTTCCCTGATGTGCAGGAGTTATCTCCAGATCTACCTCTCCCTGCCTAGCCACCGTTCCGTGGAACTGCTCCTGCACAGACTCTGGCAGCTGTACATTATTCAGCCCTCTTTATTGGTGGGTAGCAGGAAAGCTCAACCTGAGTGTTTTCTGTGATGCCTACTATATTCACTCTACAAATATTTCATGAGCTTCTTCTAGGGCTTGGTCCTCTTCTATGTTCTTGAGATTCATCAGCATAAAATCACCAAAAATCCTTGCTCTCCAGGAGCCTGCTTCTAAGGACCCATAGGAAACATCTGTATCCTTACCATGCCAGAGAGTGCATGAGGTTGCTCCAAAACTTGTTAATCATGGTTAATCATGGTCACTGGTGATTTCTGGCCAGGCGTCTTCTGCTATTTCTCAGGAAGTTGTGGAGGACATTGGTCTTTTAAAAATATGGATGACAATAATTTTTTATTCTGGGACTTGGGCTCTGTATGCCTATTCCTATGGAATAGAAAAAAAAAATCATGCTTGTCTTGTTATATATCCGTATTTTATGATAAAGTTCGATATAATGAATTGTTAAGGTGGGAATTCTCTGGCTGAAGCTTCCACTGATGTACCAATATGATTGTTATTGGGATACAAAGTAAGCGTAATTCAAACTCTATCCCCTGCCCTCCATGTGGAGTTCAAATTAAAAACAGAGGGCTGTGAAGATTAAATTGGATAGTTGTATTTGCCATTTTGGTATAGCTCAGTAAAAGTTAATTTTGTGGTATAGCTCAGTAAAAGTTAATTTTTAGTCATGTCATCGTCCAGTGAAGTGGGTTGTAGAGGATGTGGATTGTAATCCATTTGCTCATGCTAGAATGCAGACTCCTCTGTCTGTGCTACAACTTGACCATTTTGAGGGCCTCCATTTCTTCCACTGAACCTTATTCTTTCCAGTTAGTAGGGAAAGGAAGAGAAAGCACAGAGGATTGCCTTATTAGCAAAGCCAAAAAGTCATGCACATTCCTCTCACACACATGTCACCAGATAGAACTCCATCATATGATACAATTCCCTACATGCAAGAGAGCTAGGAAAGGACATCTGGTTGCATGCCCAAGAGAAACAGAACACAGATGTTGGTGAACATTTCTACAGGTCTCTACTGTGATTATCATTTGGATATATAACCAACATATTTTTGTTAATTGGCACAACCTCTAAGCATTCCTTTGATTGTTATTTGCTGTGTTGGAGTTTAATGCAGCCAAGCCCAGAAATCAAAGGTTCTTGTGGTGCTTGGAAACCATTTAATATGAAGATATTATTACAAATACTCATTATGTGCAGTTCTTTTTGTTTTGCCCCAAAAGTCACCATTAAAATAGTCATTTCCATACCTAAAAAACTTTTTTGAGCCACAAAAGTTGGCAATACGTATGGCATGTCTGGTTCCAATTTGCACCTAAATAAATAGGTCAAAAATAGATAAATAAAAAATAAAGTATATGTCAAATGCATCTCCTTAGTTCTCTCTTTCATTATTTTTTAGTGGATACATCTCTCAATTTTTAAGAAACACATGTTAAAAGAGACTAATTGGATTTATTAATTATGTATTTTCTTAAAATTTTACTATCTCACATTGAGTCTGATAATAGAAGTCAGCATGAATTTTGGAAAGAAAACATCAGAAACAAGGACTGCTTTTGCTTAACATACTTGATATAGAAAAGTAGGTGTATTAATGCAATGTCATCTTCCATTCTGGAAGATTGTCTTCTAAGCAGGAACTATATATGTGGGCTGATATAAGGATAAACTGGATAAACTGTTTTAAATGATAAAAGGAGGAACTGTTATAAATAATTTTAAAAAGAAATAGAATATTATGGAAAAAACAAGCAAAAGGAATCTTTGCATTTTCAGCAGTCTGCCTCAGTAATGCTCCTAGAGTCAGTGTATTATTGAATCACCAATGCAGCCATTTATCCACTTGTCCATCCACCCAGTTATTTAAGATATAACTTCAATAGCACACCTGCAATGCCATACTCCATGTTAGGTCAGATCTTTTTAAAACAAGTTGCCTTATTATTATATTCAATTTTTCAGTCACCTCTGGTTTAGATTTATATATACAGAAATATATAAATAAATATAGATATAAATAATGAGAAAAATATAATTAATCAACGTTGAAATTGTGCTGTCTAAATAGGAGAAGCTCATTTAATATCTGAGTTCCATATTTTTCATTGAAAATCTTAACTTCAATCAATAACCATTAAATCACTCCCTAAAGAAGTTGTCTAACTTTACCACCAACAGTATTCAGAAGTATTTTTCAATCCTTTTCTCTAGTTACTAGTTTAAAATTTTGCTTCTTTAATGGGTAGAATACAATTTTAATTTTAATTTTTTATAATGGTCATGTTGTGTTTTTTATGTTTTTTGACCATATGCATCATTTTTTCCTAAGGGTTCTTTCTTAATAATTTTTATAGATTTTTCTAATTGGCCTTTGATACTGATTGAACTCTTTCTGATACAATTTCTCCAGGATTCAGGATTACATTTTGTTGTTAATGTTACCCGTGTAAAAAACTGTGTTGTCAATGGTAATAATATATAAATATAGATGCTTTAAAAAGTAATAGTAGGGACAGTTGTGATGGCTCATGCCTGTAATCTTAGCAATCTGGGAGACTGAGGTGGGTGGATTGCCTGAGCTCACAGGTCAAGACCAGCCTGAGCCAGAGCAAGACTGCATCTCTGAAAAAAGCTGGGCATTGTGGTGGGAACCTGTCAAGAGGCTGAGGCAAGAGAATCTCTTCAGCCCAAGAGTTTGAGGTTGCTGTGAGCTATGATGCCACAGCACTCTACCAAGGGCAACAAAGTGAGACTCTGTCTCAAAGAAAAAAAAAAGGAGAATAATATTCAACTTACTGTACAACCTTGATTTTCTCTACAGAGACTGAATTGGAATAAGAAAAATAGTATTTATTATGCATTATTTATTAATCAATCAAATATACCAACAATATTGGTTAATATCTTTAGGGATCTAAGTATGATTAGTAAAATAATAATCAGTATGCCTGTTGTTCACTTGGCATCCCCTGAAAATCTGAAGGTTAGACGATTAAGTTTGAGAACTCATCCTAGAAAAAGTGCTATATACCTCATTGCTGAATATTATTACTAGACATACCTTTGAAGCACTTTCCTTGGCCATCTCTTGACTATAGTAATATTTAGCAGTGAAGTACGTAGCACTTTCCTAGGATGAGTTCACCAACTTAATTGTCAGACCTCATAAAATGACAGCTCTAACAACCGTTCTAGAAAAAGAATTCTAATATTGTTTTGAAGGGTGACTAGGTGCTAGCATTGGTGCATTGCTCCTCAAGGGGAATTCTAGTTTTGCCTCTAGGAGTAGTCAACCATTCTCCTAAAGTAGTGTATATCTACTTTCAGGTTGTTATCCATTACCACATGCTCATAGTTATGCGTCATGGGGGTTGGCAAACTTTTACTTCAAGGGCAAGATAGTAAATATGTTAGACTTTGTGGGCTTTGTGGATCATAAACTCTATAGCAACTACTCAACTCTTCCCTGTGGCCCAGAGGCAAACATAAGGTACAAATGACTGGCGGTGGCTGTGTTCTAATAAAACTTTATTTGTATCAACACCTGACAAGACAGATTTGCCTCACAAGTCAGAGATTTCCAACTCTTATTGTGTTATATTAAGTCTTGTACTTTTAATTTTTGTGTTTTCCATCAAAATGTATTTTGGTAATTTTTTTATTAAACATTATGATTTTGAGATTCACATTTGTTGGTGCATATGGCTATAGTTTTTTTGTTCAACATGCACTGTGAAATTATTTATTTAGTCTTTTAATGTCTGGCATTTGTTTTCTTTCCCAGTTTTCAGCAATGCTATGGTGATTGTCCTTCAACTTCTCTTCCTCTGTGTATATGCAAAAGATTCTTTGTGATACTGTATTGATATTCAGAGTACCTATCAGATTCTTGTGTCTAAATTAGCAGCTCAAAAGACATTTTCTTATATGTGAAAATCATGGAGCAGAGATCAGCTTACTATTTTGGTGAATCTGGACAGAATCAAAGAGTTGAAGTCACTCTCTTTATTTCTACCCCATTATATTAAGTGTAAGGTTAGGGAAATGGTAAATTTAAATTACTATGGTCTGTTTATATAATTGGCACTTTATCTGTAAAGATGACAATCTGAATATTTTTTGGCTTTAAAACATAGACTTTCTACAAGAGGAGTAGAAAATGAGTTTGATAAATTCATGTTAATATTTCCAGTATTTCAATAAGATTCCGTTATATATTTAACCTTGATTATATTTTTCTTCTTGTTTTCATACCAGCTAACTCAAAGAATAGCATTTACTTTATTAAAATTGAGTTATTTAAAAACTCAAAATATAAGTATTCCCTTTGCTTCAATATATTTTCTGTCACCAGTAAAGTTTTGGTCTGCAAGATTGTATCATTCAAATTTCTTTACCTATTAGTCACATAAACTACCATTGACTAGATAGTAGAAAGTAGAAAGAGTACATGAAAATACATAATAAAAAGTAATTTTCACTAGTAGCACCCGCCTATAATCTCAGCTACTTTGGAAACTGAGGCACAGGTAGTATTGCTTGAGTCCAGGAGTTCCTGATCAGCATGGCCAAAATAGTGAGACTCCGTCTCAAAAAATAAAAAATAAAATAAAATCTCCAGCAAATTCTCTTCCCTGGAAGCAAGAGATTTTCCAGTCCTCTTCTGCAGATATCCACTGCCTTGAATAGTGATGTTTTATGATTGGAAAAATCTTCCTATAAAAGTGGACATGTGAAATGTATGTTTATATATTCCCTTACTGATTTTCTGTACAAATGGAATCCACTATCCAAAACCATGTATACTCATTGTTATTTGTGATCATTGATAGATATTTTCACAGGAAATTTTCATGTAATATAAGTTCCTATGTGCAGTTTGATTTATCTCTCATTTGTCTAAAATTTTATTTAGATTCTGAAAGATTTCATGATTTCTTTCTATAACTTTCTCATTTTCAGTTGTCCTAGAAGTTTGTATTTATCTCTTTAATTCATGATAATGAAGACTATCTTGAGTAAGCCTCTAGGCCTCCTGATTATTTAAATCTATATTTCAGGTTTACTTCTAGACCTAGAAATGGTCTTCAAAACTATTAGAAAAGTATTAGAGTTGTTGACATGACCCAAACACAGGCAGGATAGTAGTCACTCAGTGCCTACATGTGCAAAGATCATAAGTGTAGAAGCCAGGCAAATTTAGGCACCATTTCTGCTTTCAGCTAGGTCACGATTTTGTGATCAAACAATAACTACACTACTGTGAGAGAGGCCAACAGTGTTGAAATTATGGCACCAGAATATTGGAATGGCTTCCTATAAAATTATTCTCTGAAAAGTGTAACAGAACCATTTTGGGAGATTATCTGAATGAAAGAATGTTTTACAAGTTAGAGAAGCTAAAATAATAACTAGGTTTCATTCTATCATTTTCCTATCAGGGGACTTGCAAAAAAGATGTTTGCAGTTATCATTAAGTTCTTACCTATGTTTCTTCTGGTTGCTTCTGGCCGCATCGGACTCCAATGGAAAATGTATCCATTTTTTTCTTTTTGCCATTAGAAAAGCAAAATAAGAAAACAAGTATTAAGGAATAGACTGTGTCTGGCTCTTTATCTCAAAGCTCAACTAAGTCACTGACTCCTAGGGAGCATTGTTCTCCCAACACATGTTCACTCATTGAGTTATTACTTCAAAATCAAATAATGATTTTCATTTTACAGACTACGCAAAGGTGGAAACCATAAAACAACTGGGCTTAAATCTTTCTTGTATGCTTTTTGTCAGAGTGACAAGTGCTACTCTCTTTATATTTTCTTGGACACATTTCATTTTCAGGGCATTCTGTGCCATTCGCCGCTCTTGAGACTGAGTATGAGAATGTGAGTATTTGAGAGGTTTGCGTGTTCCTCACATCCTTCAGACCAGTGACTGCCTAATTTTAAACAGACTATTTCTTCCAGTTTCTTAGTTTAATCCCTGTTGCAGTGATTAAGTAGTCCAAAACATTCTTCAATGATGTCGAAGGCTTTGGAAATCAAAAGTAAATTGCTTCCGGGAAAAACAAATCAAACTTGCATTGCAGACCTAAAGAAAGTGCATTAAAACATATTACATTGCACTTTCTTAGAGGAATAAATTGAGAGTCACAGTAATGTTTCTTATGGCAATGTCAGATTCAGAGACACTTCGATTAATTTTGGCTTTAGAATGAGGTTCTCCCAAGCACTCCACTCTCTATTTGATGTGTCCACATTTTTCAATGTATGGAAGAACAATTTATGCCATAAATTATTGGCTTTGGGACCAAAAATCCAGATTAGAAAGGTAAAGCTATATACTGGGAAAAGTACATTGAGGTGATAGAAATTGGATCTGATTTGATTTCCCGTTACCGATTTGCTATGTGACACCAGGAAAACTGGGCAACCTTAGTGAACTTTTATTAACATAGCTGTTCATGTCCACACGTGATGGGGTCATTCATGGCTGCCATATTACCTTAGTGATATCTTTACTGATGGAAGGTAGCAGGGTTGGTGGTAAGAGTTTTTTTGAAGTCTTTCAGTGTCAGTGTCTCACAGGCACATGGTATGTCCTATTTGAAAAAGAGAGAAAAGACTGCTTGGTATAATCTGGTACCTGGGGGAATCCATTGTGTTTTGTTGCTTAATTCAGGAAATGAAGTATCTCACTTTTTCTAGCTTTGAGGAGAGAATGAACATTCACATTTTAAAATTCACACTTAAAAGTTGTATTGCAGATGATTTAAAAAAAATTTTATTAATATGTGTGTGTATATATATATTTGCAGTTTTTGGCCAGGGCTGGGTTTGAACCTGCTACCTCCAGCGTATGGGGCTGGCACCCTACTCCTTTGAGCCACAGGCGCTGCCCCCAAATAAGTATTTTATTAAAACATAACTTATGTATGTTATATATAATGTATATATAAAACCACGTATAGCCCTATACATTTCCACAAACTGACCACATCCATATAACCCACAGCCTTCCAAATGACCCCCTCATTTTCTTCCCTAGGCATTATACTCTGCCCACCATGGATCACAGCTATCTGAACTTTAACACAATAGAGGAGGTTCTTCTCTTTTATACTTTATGCAAATGGAACATTCTATACTCTTTTATTCCTGACATTTTTACTCAAAAATATGTTTGTAAAATTTACTCATACTAATTCTAATGGATGTACATTATTCATTCTTAGTGTTGCCTGGTATTCGTTTGAATGGATACATCACAGTATGTTGACAGACATTTAGGTAGTTTTGAACTTTTGTCCATTACTAGCAATGCCACCATGAGACATTAAAGAATAACATAGTGCAATAGGACTTCCTATAATGATAGAAGTGTCCTTACCATGCATTGCCAAATATGGTCGGCACTAACCTCATGTAGCTATTGAACTCTTAAAGTATGTGGCTGAGGAAATAAACTTAATTTTAGCTACTTGGGTATTTTCTAAATAAAGAGAAAATTCTGTTGTTAAGGTGTTACTGTTATACTCGCCCCACCTCTATTCTTGGCTACTTCCAAAGACCAGTGCCATAACCCAAGGAATGTAGGTGGCCTCTATAAAGTGAAACTGACAATAATTGAATTCTCTCCTTGAGTACCCAGAAAAGAACACATCCCAGGTAACACTTTAGTTTTAGCCCAGTTAGACACATGTCAGGCTTCTAACCTACAGAACTGTGTTGTTTCAAGCCATCAACTGCGAGGTAGTTTGTTATACCAACAGAAAACTAATATGGTAGCTACCCGTAATATATAAAGTCAAAAGTGAAAAATGATGCAAGAGTTGTAAATGAAATGATAGATCTTAAAAGATGAGATGAGCAGAGAAGTTTTCATGGAAGAGGAGTATTTGATGTGGCACTGAATGATAAGCTGAATTTAGACTTGCAGAGATACATAACAAGGAGATTTCAAGCCAATAATACAGTGTGTGTAAATATTGGAAAAGAGGAACCATGAGCAAGGGCCATAGGACACTCAGAGCTTGTCATGGTTAAAAATGCAAGCAGCGAAAGATGGTGGCTGAGTAATAGCTTCCGTGCAACTGGGCACGGTGAGTCTGGGGAGACAAGACTCCAGACATCTCTGGCCGGTGGGATCTGCCTATGATCATCCCTTTGAGGATACAGGGAGCCAGCAAGGGACTTCTGGACCCCAGGAGGAGGACAAAAACAGTGGAAAA
>CAUYPK010010768.1:0-63777 GCA_963574355.1 Loris lydekkerianus
AAGGGAGGGCAGAAAAGTTACATTTCTTTATTTCAGGATATCAAAAGGATTGTCCATTTAATAACTTTGTAAACTGTAAAGTGATGTATTTGTAAACTATTGTTAATTTTCCCTAATAATAACAGAATTTCCAACAGTTAAAAAAAAAAATAATAATAATAATAATTTAATTAATGATCTTTAAAAATTTTCACAGCACACCTAAAAGCCTCTCACAGCACGTGGCACACACACCAGTTGAAAATCACTCCTCTAATCCATTGACATACATAAAATAATTCCACAAAGCATGAAAATAACTTCTCAGAAAAGAAAATCATTACAATAAAAAGATGCCAAGATTTTTCAGAAAGCCATCTAAGTATTCTTGAACATACTTTAAAGGAATACATTAAAAAATGATATTTAAGTAAAAAAAAGATAAAGAGATATTTAAAAGATAAAAGAATTTAAAATATATGTAACATGCATAAATATATGTGTTATTAATTATCCATGAATAACATCACTGAATATCTTTTCTAACTGGTAATCTAATGCCCATCTGTTAATATTCTTCACTAAAGCTGTCAATGAATACTGTATTGTTATAAAGTTACAGGGGAAAAGCCTCGAAACTACACCTGGCTTCTAAGTCATTTTACCACAACTTTGACAAGTGATGAGATAAACATTATTTTTCATATATATATATATACACATATGTATACATATATGTATATATGTATATATATATATTTGTATATATGTATATATATATATGTCATAAAAAGTTTATCTGACAATCTGAATAGGCTCTAGGTAATTGTGTATTTTCACAATACCTAAGATAACACTGATTTTCTAATGCTCAAATTCTCAGAAACATTGTAAGATGCTATCACTAGCAAAAATTGTTACCTACAAGATAAATTTAAATTACCATAAATCTTACAACTAAACATCCCTATACCCAAAAATAAATTAGAAGATACAATTCAATACATAAGACAAGTATTTCCCTTCCTAAATCAGTCATAAGTTACTGAAAACAAAGCTAGCCAATATTTGTATGATATACTGTTAAAGGTAATTTTAAATTTAAATAGATTACTACATGTAAAATAGAAAATAATAAACCATATTTTATATTAAACAGCCAATAATTGAGGAAAATGGGTATTTTTATTTTCAGCTAAATGTAGTAAATATGCAACTTCCTACCCCACTCTACCTGCACAGATACAACCAATGATTTTACTCCATTAATCCATGAAACTCCTTTTCGTTCTCATCACCTTCACACTGTATGTGTTCTTTAACAGTTCCCATGTTCATGGCTAACACTTAAGAATAGTACTTGTACACTTCCTCAGGATAATTATTTGCCTATCCACGATGTTTATAAACCAAGAAGCTAAATCTGTTTGACTCACTGACTTTCCAGTTTTAATCCTTCCCCAGAGAAAATGTATGTGTGGGTAATTTTTGCTCTAAGGCACTTTCAGATTTGTTCCTGATAATAAGAACTGAACAGCTAAGCTACGGCATGCAAATTCCTGCCCTGAAAGCATGTTTTTAATGCTGTAACTGTTATTATTTCAAAAACAAATTAAACAAGGGAGTTCTGAAGAAAGCCAATTAACTAATTGAGGCAGCAACTTAATTCAAATCACTGCCCCTCACTTTCACTCAACATGATGTTTTGTGATTCGACCATGTCAGTCTCTAAGTGAACAGCTACAGCAAGTGGCTGTCTGGCCTGACTCCAAGTTCCTATACCAGCCTTCCACTGGGATGCACATGTTAAGTATGAGTTTTGATTTATTTTCACTTCTTATCTCTGCCATGAGGCTTTATTTTATGGGGTTCTCTTCAATATTATTTAAAAAATGATTGGAAAAATGTGTGAAAAGAGCATAGTAGTAGGAATCATAAAAATGAGATTCTAACCACAAATCTACAGCAGAAAAATGATACTTAGCCCAAACTCCAATTACATGACAGGAAGGCCACAGGAAGACTATTTCATAAATTCAGGATTTTATGCACATTTCAAAACTAACCTAATGTATGTAGATGATTTTTCATTTATTTGTTTTGTTTAAATTTTCATACTTTAGTCCCGATTATAGACAGTCCCCAAATTACAAACACTTAACTTAAATACAATTCACACATATGAACAAAGGCTATTATAATAAGTCCCCCTCAAGCTACAAACATACAAGTCACGTATGACTTGTACTTACAAATGGAGGTGATTACAGGTAATAGGAAAATATCATAGTTCCAAGTTAGATACAAATTCAACTTAAGAACAAACCTACAGAACCTATCCCATTGGTAACCCGGGGACTGCCTGTATGAACTATTTGGGGGCAAATTTCAACAACAAACTAGAGCCTTACCTCAAAAGACACTGAGTCTTTCAGACCTCTCTCAGGCATTTATTTTTTTCCAATTCTTCTCAGTAATTCTCATTAAATCACTTAGGGTTATTGAGCCAACATTCAGTTGGTTCACGAAATCAGTTTAGCTAATGCATAAATATATATTCATGGATGAGGAGAAAAAAATTAACACAATTTAATGGACATTGACATTGACACCTAATGCTTCAGGTGGTAGCATTAGTGAGGACAAGGACCTTAATTTATCTTGTTAACCACTATATCCCTGGGGGTGGCAAAAGTGTTATATCAGATACCAAAACATTGCCTCTCAATTGCAGATCCACCTCATTTGTTTCCTGCTTTGTTATACTTAAGCTGGGCCCTTAAACACTTCAATGTTCATAGGTAATGACTGCCTATAAATCCATTTCTGAGCATTTACCATTATTAAAAAATTAACCTCAGCATTTCTATAACATGAAAAATGTATAGTTTCTTTCAAAGTTTATACAGCACACTAGCATGTCTTAAGAGTTCTAGCCATTTTTGAACATTTATATAATAGGAGAAACAACTTTTTAAGTCTAAAAATGAATGGACCACTTGAATAAACTTTGAGAAAATTAGGACATTATAATGAAACACTAGAGAAAAGATCAAATTAACTGTAAGACAGAAAACTAAAGAAAAGAGAGAAAGGCTAAAAATGAGAACAGTAAATATCACAGGACAAATACAAATATGAAACATAAGTAACAGCACAAAACGGGGAAAAAAATCACAACTGATCTACATAATGTTCTTGGAGAGTTTGTAACTCTCTTTATTCACACAATTATATCTATAATAATTTTGTCCTTTTTGTCAAAAAGAAGACTTTCTCTACCTTTATCCTTTAAATGACTAGTAACAAATTACAAGAACAGATATTTAGCAAAGTACGATTATATCTTAATCAATTTACAAGGGGTTTTTGACAAGCATTGATGTTTTTCTAATAACCATTTGACTATGTGGTTATTTCACTAACTAGTGGATTTGTAAAGAACAATACAATTTTTATTGTTTAAAATATTTAATTTGAATAAGTAAAATGCATTAATATTTTCATGTATATATTTAAGATCTGTCAACATAGTGTATGTTTTCCCCTCAAAAATCAGGAGATACTCCTCTCCAGCACCCATCCATCTGTCTCTCACACAGCTTCCTCTACCCATCTCCTTGACCAATCTCATTAATTCTACTTTGAAATTCTACTCTTTATCTTAATATCCTCACAACTGTCACAAGGTCCAATACATTTCATGATTCATTAAGTGCTTTTTGGACGAATAAATGGGTGAAGAGATTGGTAGACTAGACTTACAAAAGAAAGAGACAAGAAATGAGGGGGAAGCAGTGTTCCATCCCAGAGCTGTGGGTATGTATCTGATACATATTACACATTCAAAAAATGTCTAAAGAATGAATGAGTGCTTAATTTATGTTGGAATTTCAGAGTATATATTCTACAAGTGCAATAGCTTATATCATTAATCAGAAATTCAGCCAATCCTGTCACAAATTACTGTTTATTTTTTTACTTTAGTCCCAAAAATACATTTCTATGAAACTAAAAGAAACTAACTTCACAATTATATGAAAATTAAATGCAACATTTTCATGGCCATCTCTTATGGCCATCTCTTACTCATTGAATAATCTACTATTTATGAAAATACACTTTATGTATGCTGCAACATCAGTATTGTCCACTTCATTTTCTGAAAATACAATAGTTTCTTCTTTTAATTAAAGAATTCTTTAATTTAATCAAGTCAGTCCTTAGTGACATTTCCTTAATGATTTGTTCCCTTGCTTTTAAACTTTGAAATTCCCTTCTGGATATTTGGTAATATTAAATTTTACTTTTTCTAATTAATCAGTGCTTCTTTTTTATTTTACTCTATCCTCTTGAAATTTATTTTGCTATAAGCTATTAGGTGAGATTCTATGTGATTTCCGACTCCTTAACAAAAATTCTAAACACCATTTATTTAATATTATCTCTCTCCTAACAATTTTTTCCCCAACAATATCCTGATATCTCATATATAACAATGGCATTGATAACTGTTGAAGGCAATATCAATATCAGATTGAGATTGACTAAGAGACAGGGGCTTTGCCTAAGTACATCTTGTATTGCAGCCAGTACACTGGAATAAACTGCTAGGAAATTAGTAAACACTTATTAATAATTAAATTTTCAATTGCTTCACCTACTTAAATCACCTAAGATTTAAATATGACATTGAAAATACATATATAGTTCTTCCATAGTACACTAGAAGACCCTTGAAAACAAACCAACTTCTCTCATTTTCATATCCCACATGTTTAGCATAGTGCCTGGCACAAAGACTCAAAAAGCATTTGCTAAAATGATTATAATTGTGGCAAAACTGATAGATTCCCATAAGAAGAGAGATGGTAAATACAATCAGGTACAAGACTCTTTCAAATAATGAAAAAAATTAAAAGATAACAGGAGAATTTTACAAGAAACATAAAAATACATAAGCACAGATTTCTTCAATTCTCTATTCATATCAATTACTATGTCAATGTTATTGACTGTCAAGTAACTCTCCTTATAGTTTAAGTTAGACTGGTTCATAATTATAGTAATGAAAAACATCACTCTAGCAAAACATATTTTATCATTCTTCATAAACTACTACATGCTATTTCTTCAGTCAAAAATTCTTATCTCTAATATTACTCAAGAATCTTTCATCTAGAAATGGAAATCTCACGTGAGCAAGATAGCAGATTAGAGCCATCTCCATACCAACCACTTGCAGTGAGACAGGGAAGAGAGAACTCCACCCACCTCCAGCTGGCGGAACCTACCCAGAAACATCACTCTGGGGGTACAGTGACGCAGAGACACAAAAAAGACATCTGGAGCTGAGGAAGACCAGCACAGAAGGCAAGTACCTGGGTACAGGCAGAGGCCAGCCAGCCACCCTCTCCTGGGAAGGACTGGGGACAGAAAAGCATCTTGCAGTTTGTTGCTTTAGGACTTAACTGCTCTCTGGAGCTGCCATGCAAGGGCAACTTAAGTGAAGCAGCATCCAATGGCCAGGACTTAACACTAGGCAAAGTTGATCTCCCATTAATTTTGCTACAAGCATGGCACCAACACTGGGGGAAGGCCATGCCAGAGAAAGAATCTACAGTGCACAGCAGGCTCTGGTGTACCTGCTAAGCTCAGGCACCCTTTCTTGGAGTGAACTGAATGGCCCCCGTAGCCCCAGGAAGGCAACTTTGTTATCAGACGGCACTATTTGATGCGCCTCCTAATAAATCTGCAATTTGCAATAAATCTGGCAATTTGATCCCAAGAGGATCGAATGCTTACCAAGCAACAAGGCCCTGATTGAGGGCAAGGTCAATCTGTAGGACCATGTCTGCTCTGCAACTAGAGAGAGGCTTCTAGCCCCATCATAAACATGAAAAACAGCATGTGTGTTGTCTGTCTAACATCACAGCACCACGTGGTGTCCAGGCAATGTATACTACATACATACATACTTTTTTTTTTTTCTTTTTTTTTCTCCTGTTCTCAGTTTTTCCCCTGATTTTCTTTTCTTACTTTCTTCTTTTCTTTCTTTATGCTGTTATCTTTTTTGTTTGGTTGTATGTTTATTATTTCATTTTTATTTTCTTCACTAGCAAGGCCTCCTCCATTTTTGTTACGGTTTGTCAATCCCTTTTATTCTTTATTCTTTTTTTATATATCTAATTTCTCTCTTTTAGTAGAGATTTTTCTACTTTTCTTATCTTTCCCACATGAATTTCTCATACAACAACTAAGATATCTCTTTCTTCATCTTATGTAATTATATTTTCAATTTTCTTTGGATATTCTTATTATTATTTTCTTTCCCTGAGGCCTGAGGGATCATGACATTGGTCTGGCTCAAGGAAGCCATCAACTCATGATCTAGGGTGTCACTCAGACTTTTTCCTTTGAAAAGACAGTATTGGTAGGTCCCCACTGGGACATACATCTGGTTTTTTGTTTTTGTTTTTTTTTTTCAATATTTAGCGGAGGTGAGGGTCTTGCTTTGCCCAGCCTAGAAAGAGCTGCTGAACTCAAGGGACCCATCCAACCTGGCCTCTCAAAGTCCTAGAGTTACAGGTGTGGGTCAAAGCACCCTGCAATATACCATCATTTCTCCTGTCTATTTGTCCTTATTCTCCCTTTTTCTTCAATAATTCCTTCCTTTCACAGACTTTTTATTTTTTTCTTTTTGTATTTGTTCTTTATCTTTTTCTTTTCCTTCTCCATTTTCACTCTTTACCCTTCTATTCTTTTTGGCCTTATTCTAAAAGCCTACTTCAACACCCAAGCTCAGAGACAAGCTAATTTAAAGCAAATGAGGTAGTGAGATGAAAAGGAGGGGAAGGAAGTTAACAAGAAGAAAAACACAAATGAAGAGGAACCAACAGAAAAATTCTGGGTACATGAAAAGGCAGAATAGAACCACTTCACAAAAGGATTATGAGGTAACTACCACAGAGGATTATGCCTACAAAGAATTAGTGGAAATGACAGAAAAGAAATTCAAAATATTGTTGGCTAAATCAATAAAGAGAATTGACAAGAGAGTAGAAAATAATCAAAAGGAAATACAGAAAGAGAATCCCCCAAAATAGATGAAAGATATGAAGAATATAGAAAGGATATGGCAGAGCTTAAGGAATTGAAGGAATAAATCAGGAAATTTAAAGATGAAGTAGAAAGTATCAGTAACAGATTAGACCACAGAGAAGAAAGAATCTCAGAGTTAGAGGATGAAGCTTTTAAACTAACCCAGGCAATTAAAGATCCAGAAAAGGAAAGGAAGAAAGAAGAATATTTGCAGAGAGAATTTTGGGACTTCATAAAGCATTCAACCATACAAATTATAGGTATCCCAGAAAGGGAATAAGAACATCTCTAAAAAAGGGAGGCCCTACTGGAGAATACAATAAATGAAAATTTCCCAGGTATTACTAAAGATTCCAAAACACTCCTTTTAGAGAGATATTGAAACCCAGGTTGTCTCAACACAAATAGACCATCTCCAAGACACATTGTAATAAAACTGTCCAAAATTAAGATGAAAGAGAAAATATTGCAAGCATCCAGGAGTAAGCACCAATTGACCTACAGGAAAAGATCCACCATGGTGACAGTGGAGAGTACAGATGAAACTTTCCAAGCCACAAGAGAATGCTCATCTACCTTTAACCTTCTTTTAAAAAAAAAAAAAAAAAAAAAAAAAAGAAAATTTTCAGCCCAGAATTCTATATTCTGCCAAATTAAGCTTCAAAATTGATATAGAAATCAAATCTTTTACTGATATGCAAACATTGAGGAAATTTGCCACAATAAGACTAGCTCTATAGGAAATACTTAGATCTATGCCCCACACTGACCATCACAATGGACCACCAACAAAGTGAATACCCCCAAACTAAAGGACAAAACCTAGCTCCCACAATGGTGCAAAGGATAAAACTGCATAACGGACTTTCCGAAATAAGATGAATAGAACTCCACCGCACTTACCAATTCTCTTCAATAAATGTTAATGGTTTGAATCCCCCACTGAAGAGGTACAAGCTGACTGGATAAAAAAAGCACAAGCCATCTATAAGCTGCTCTAGGAAACACATGTAACCTTGAATGACAAAAAAAAAAGACTCAAGATGAAGGGTTGGTAAACAATATTCCAGGCAAAGGGAAATCAGAATAAAGGAGAGGTTGCAATCCTATTTTCTGATACAAGTGGATTTAAAGCAACTAAAGATAGAAGAGACAAAGATGGTCACTTCATATTGGTCAAGGGAACAATACAACAAGAGGACACTTCAATTCCAAATACTTATGCACCCAACTTAAATGCTCCCAAATTTAGGAAAAGGACCTTAATTGGTCTGAGAAATATGATAAACTGAACAAATACACAAAGGATTTAAATTCAATCCTAGAATGAATGGGATTAATAGACATGTACAAAACATACCATCCCAAAGCTAAAGAATATATGTTCTTCTCATCACCCAATGGAATATACTCCAAAATAGATCATATCCTAGGACATAAATCAAAACTCAACAAAAACAAAAGAATTGAAATTATACCCTGCATATTCTCAGAACATGAGGCAATAAAGGCAGAATTCAACTCCAAAAAAAGTTTATCCCCACCCATAGGCATATAAACTAAACAACCCTATGCTAAATGACAGTTGGGTCAAGCAAGAGACAAAGGATGAAATTACTAAATTTCTCAAACATAAAAACAATGAAGCTACAATTACCAAAATTTGTGGGATACCGCAAAAGCAGTCCTAAAGGGGAAATTTATTATATTAGATGCCTACATCTATAAAAGAGAAAGCACATCAACAACTTAATGAACCATGAAAAAGGAAGAGCAATCCAATCCCAAACCTAGCAGAAGAAAAGAAATAACCAATATTAAATAAAAAATAAATGACACTGAAAACAAAAGAATCATTCATAAAATTAATGAAACAAAAAGTTCTTTGAAAAGATAAACAAAATTTATACAACTTTGAACAGATTAACTAGAAACAGAGAAGTAAAATCTCTAATCACCTCTATCAGAAAGGATATAAGGATCATATCAAATATGTCTATGCACACATTACATGTGTTTTCCATAAGAACAATTGATTAGCAAGGACACAGAATAATCATGAAAGGGAAAGGATCCAAATCTTCCAACTTTGAATCAAATTCCATTAATGTAGAAAAGTAAAAAGAATACATAGGAAGGAAATTTTTAAGGTTAAGTAACTCCTATTGTTAGCCAGAGGAGGTAAAGCAATGTGATGGTAGCTCTTGACCCTCTGAAAAGTGCATATGGAAATAAATGATACCTGCAGAGCTGAAAATTTAAGCAGCAAGTGATTCTTTTCTTGGAGCAGATCATTAAAAATCATCAGAGAAGCTCTGAATATTGAACAATCCTCAAACCATTAGCCAAGTCTATCGATTCAAGGTGGTGGGTATGGCAGGGAGGAAGAGAGGGTAAAAAAGAGATAACTAACATTTACTGAGATAAGTACAATTATCCCCACTTTGCAAATGTAGAAATTTTGGTTTGAACCTTTAAGAAAGTGAAAATCACACCACTATCTGGAGCAGTTGTAAGAGTTTAAACACAAGCTTCTCTTTTTCTGAACTCTATCCCCTTTCTACTACTATTCCATATCCACAGATGATTCCATCAAAAGTAATTAATAAAGCCCTAGACAGAAAACTACAGGACATTTAAATCTAGATATTTTCACCTCTCCTACCCACTGAAGTAATGACATTAGAAAATAAATACAAATCTAGAAAAGGAAAAGCTGGCTTTACAAAGAGCAACATCTGGGTCTGCACAACAATTGGGATTCATTCCTCTGTAAGATGCAACTCAGTCCCAGTGTTATACACTGGGTTATCATAGTTGGCAAGATACCAACAAAGTAATTTAATCCTCAAATTTGAGTGAGAGATACCTGGCATGAGGACCTTACCCAGAGTCATAGCTCAGGGAGCACAGTGAGGAGGTGGTGAGCTGAATACAGCATATGATCCAGAGAGGTGGAAATCTGACGAATTAGGTAAGTGACTGAGACTGGCTGGGATCAGCTGGCTGCCCACAGAGGTCCATGACAAGAGGAAGCCTTTTCAGAGCTTTCAGTTGTTTGGGGAAGCTATGCATTGAGTGGAAAGCTTGGAAGAGTAGGCAGACTTGGGAAGTATATAGCAACCAGATTTGAAGGCTGGTTGCAGTGGACTTGCCATAGGTTTGGTGGCTAGCGAGGCAGCCATACCAATAAGGTCTTTTCAGTAAAGAGGCTGTCATTGTGGGAAGGTTGTGAGAAGGTCTCAGCAGGGACCGAAAGCATGGCCATCTTCATTTTGCCTGCCAGGATCAGCACTCCAGTCTTGGGACAGGCTGAGGGACTCCTGAACAGCAAAGGAACTGGAGTCACAGGACGCTGTGAGACCTGTCCCCGGATTCTTGTGAGCTTGAAGATCCAAACCTGGCAGGGCCTGTCCAAAGTCAAAATGAAAGAAAAAATTCTGCTGAGGAAACAATCAGGTGATCACCAGAGACAATTGAGTTTGGAATAAAGACCACACAGGTTGCTGGCTGTGCTATCTTCTAAAAACCCCACAGTGCCACCTGGTGTCCCAGGAATAAGTTGCAACATACTGTCATCAAGGGCAAGGACTTCTGTTTGAAACAAAGAAAGCAGTAAGAAGTAAAAAGGAGGACAAGGAGGTGACAAGAAGAAAGAACACATGAGGAGGAAACAAAAGAAAAATTCAGGCAACATGAAAAACCAAAACAGAGGAACTCCCCTAATGGACCATGAGGCAGCTACTACAGAAGACTCCACCTATAAAAAATTAATGGACTTGACAGAAAGGGAATTTAAAATATAGATGATAAAGACAATAAAATGAATGGGTGAGAAAATAGAAATACAGAACCAAAGAGTTGGGCAAGAGATATGCAGAATATAGAAAGGATATGGAGCTTTAGGAAATGAAGGAGACAATCAGGGAATGCATCAAAAATAGGTTAGAAGATGAAGAAGAAAGAATCTCAAAGCTAGAAGATAAAGTTTTCAAGTTAACCCAGGTAATTAAAGAGGCAGGAAAAAAGAGAGAGAAAGGAGAAGGGGTGCTTAGAGAACTATTGGACTCCATGAAGCTTTCAAATATATGAAAAATACGGATTCCTGAAGGGGAAGAAGTTTGTCCCAAAGAAATGAAAGCCCTACTTGAGACCATCATAAAGGAAAACTTCCCAATTTTACTAAAGACCACAACACACTCCTTTCAGATAGATATCAAACCCCAGGTCATCTCAATTCAAACAGTGCTTCTCTAAGACAAATTGTAATAAACCTGTCCAAAGTCAAGATGAAAGAAAAAATTCTGCAAGCAGCCAGGAGTAAGCACCAACTGACCTACAGAAGCAGAGCCAGTAGGAAGACAGCAGACTTTTCAAGTGAAAGCTTCCAAGCCAAAAGCGCCTGGTCATCCACCTTCAACATTTAAACGAAACAATTTTCAGTCTTGAATTTGGTATCCTACTAAACTAAGCTTCAAAATGGATGGAGAATCTGCAAATATTTTGCAGATATACAAATACTGAGGAAATTTGCCACAACAAGACCAGCTCTACAGAAAATTCTTAGACCTATTCTCAACAGTGACCACCATTATGTACCACCAGCAAAATAAACACCCAGAAGCCAATGGTCAAAACTTAGCTTCTACAATGGCCCAAAGTATAAAAGTACACAACAGACTTACATAAAATAAGATGAGTGAAACTCTACCACACTTATCAATACTCTCAATAAATGTCAATGGACTGAACTCACCACAGAAGAGGCACAGGCTGGTTGATGGGATAATAAAATGCATAAGCCATCCATATGCTATCTCCAGAAGACACACCTAGCCCTGAAGTATGTATTAAGACTTGGGGATAAAGCATGGAAAACAGTATTCCAAGGAAATGAAAATCAGAAGAAAGGAGGGGTTGCAAAATTATTTTCTGATACAAGCAGATTTAAAGCAACTAAAGTTAAGAAAGACAAAGATGGACAATTTACACTAGTCAAAG
Source organism: Loris lydekkerianus (assembly GCA_963574355.1). NCBI lineage: Eukaryota > Metazoa > Chordata > Mammalia > Primates > Lorisidae > Loris > Loris lydekkerianus. Next base: position 12,082 of record CAUYPK010010768.1, read on the forward strand.
GAACGATTCAACAAGACATTTCAATTTTAAATATTTATGCACCCAACTTAAATGCTCCCAGATTTATGAAACAGATCTTGCTGTGTCTGAGCAATATGATATCCCACAATAGCATAATACTCAGGAACTTTAACACCCCTTTGACAGAACAGAAACATACTCTAAACAGAAACTAAAACAAAGATGCAAAGAACTTAAATGTGACCCTAGAACAAATGGGACTAATGACATATACAGTAATGACATATACACTATCCCAAAGCTAAGGAATATATAATTTTCTCATCAGTCCATGGTATGTACTACAAAATCAACCACATCATAGGATATAAATCAAACAAGCAAAATTAAAAGAATAGAAATTACACCTGTATCTTCTTACAACACAAGGCAAGAAAGATAGAACTCAACTCCAAAAAAGCATTCATCCCCACACAAATACTTGAAAATTAAACAACCTTAAGCTACATGATAGTTGGGAAGAGATAAAAGGAAATCATTAATGTCCTCAAACAAAACAACAATAAAGACACAAGTTACCAAAACTTGTGGGAAACACCAAAAGCAGTCTTAAGAGAATAATTTATTGCATTAGATGCCTAAATTTGAAAAACAAAAAGTGAGAGCATCAACAAACTCATGAACCATCTTGTGGAACTGGAAAAAGAAGAACAATCTAATCCTAAACCCACCAGAAGAAAAGAAATAACCAAAATTAAATCAGAGATGAATGAAATTTAAAATAAAAGAATCATTCAGAAAACTAATGAAACAAAAAGTTGGTTTTTTGAAAAAATAAATAAAATACATAAATCCTTGGTCATATGAACTAGCAACAGAAAAGTAAAATCTCTAATCACCTCAATCAGAAACAATAAAGGGGAAATAACAACAGATGCCATAGAATACAAGGGTTCATTTCTGAGGAATATAAGAAACTCTATGCCCAGAAATTTGAGAATATAGAGGAAATGGATCGATACCTGGAATCACACCCTCTCCCTAGATTTAATCAAGAAGAAATAGATCTCTTGAACAGACCCGTTTTAACAACTGAGATCAAAGAAACAATTTAAAAAATCTCTCAACAACAACAAAAAAAAAGCCCTGGTCCAGATGGCTTCATACTAGAGTTCTATCAAATCTTCAAAGAAGAACTTATACTTATACCCACACTGCACAAATGATTCCCAAAAATTGAGAAGGAAGGAACCTTCCCCCAACACATTCTACAAAGCAAACATCACCCTGATACTAAAACCAGGAAAAGATCCAAGTAAAAAGGAGAATTTTCCAGACCAAGTTCACTAATGAATATAGATGCAAAAATTCTCAACAAAATCCTAATCAATACATTACCCATAAACATTGAGCGATGGGCAGCGCCTATCGCTCAAAGGAGTAGGGTGCTGACCCCATATACCAGAGGTGGTGAATTCAAACCCAGCCCCGGCCAAAAACTGCAAAAAAAAAAAAAAAAAAAGAAAAGAAAAGAAAAAATCATTCATCACAATCAAGTAGGTTTCATCCCAGGGATGCAAGGCTGGTTTCACACACACAAATCCATAAACATAATTAATCATATCAACAGAACAAAAACAAAGACCATATGATCTCATAGATGGAGAAAAAGCATTTGATAAAATCATTTGATAATTAGAACTCTGAAGAAAACAGGCATAGGTGGCATATTCCTTAAACTGATTCAAGCCATCTACAACAAACCCACAGCTAATATTATACTGAATGGAGTAAAACTAAAAGTTTTTCCACTTAGAACTGGAACCAGACAAGACTGTCCCCTATCACCACTACTATTCAACATAGTGCTGGAAGTTCTAGCCAATATAATAAGTCAAGAGAAGAAAATAAAGGGCATCCAAATGTGGGAAGAGGAATTCAAACTCTCCCTCTTTGCCAAAGATAAGATTTTATACATAGAGAATCCCAAAGATTCAACCACAAGACTCCCAGAAGTGATAAAAAATGTATAGTAGTGGGCAGTGCCTGTGGCTCAAAGGAGTAGGGCACTGGCCCCATATGACTGAGGTGGCAAGTTCAAACCCAGCCCCGGCCAAAAACTAAAAAATAAAATAATAAATAAATAAATATATATGTAGAGAGAGAGAGAGAGAAGTGTCTCAGGATATAAAATCAGTGTCCACAAATCAGAAGCCTTTGCATATGCCAATAACAACCAAGATGAGAAACTAATCAAGGACACAATTCCCTTCACAGTAGCTTCAAAGAAAATGAAATACCTAGGAATATACCTAACAAAAGAGATGAAGGTCCTCTGCAAAGAAAATTATAAAACCCTAAGAAAAGAAATAGCAGAAGTATTAACGAACATATCATGCTCATGGCTCATGGGAAGAATCAACATTGTGAAAATGTCTATACTTCCCAAAGCAATCTACAGATTCAATGTAATCCCCATTAAAATACAAACATCATAATTTCAATATTTAGAAAAAATTCTTTGTTTTGTATGGAACCAGAAAAAAACCCACATAGCCAAGGCAATTCCTAATAATAAAAACAAAGCCAGGGACATCAGCCTATCAGACTTTAGGTTATACTACAAGGCCATAGTGATCAAAACAGTATGGTATTGGCACAAAAATAGAGATATAGACATCTGGAACAGAATACAAAACCATGAAATGAAACTAACATCTTAAGCCACCTAATCTTTGACAAACCAAACAAGAACATACACTAAGGGAAAGACTCCCTATTCAATAAATGGTGTTGGGTGAACTGGATAACCACATGTAAAAGACTAAAACTGGATCTGCACCTTTCTCCACTCACTAAAATTGATTCAAGATGGATAAAAGATCTAAATCTAAGGCATGAAACAATAAAAATCCTCGAAATCCTTTTCCTGATCACTTTCAGAAAAACACTTGATGACTCAGTCCAGTTATTGGACTGGGGAAAGACTTTAGGAAGAAGACTTCAGAGGTGATTGCACCAGTAACAAAAACAAATAGAACTTAATTAAACTAAAAGCTTCTGTACAGCTAAGGAGACAACAAACAAATCAGACAACCATCAGAATGGGAAAATATATTTGCATATTGTGAATTTGACAAAAGCTTGACAACTAGGATCTACAAAGAACTCAAATTAATCAACAGCAATCCCTTATATCAATGGGCAAGAGAGATGAATATAACCTTCTCTGAATGGCAGACAAATGGCTCACAAACATATAAAAAAATGTTCATTGTCCTTAATTATCAGAGAGTTGCAAATCAAAACCACCTTAAGATATCACCTAACCACAGTGAGAATGACCTATATCATAAAATCTCAAAGCTGCAGTGTCATGGATGTGGAAAGAAGGGAACATTTTTAACACTGCTAGTGGGACTGCAAACTAATACAACCTTTTTGGAAGGAAGTATGGAGAATCCTCAAAGAACTCAAACTAGACCTCCCATTTGGTCCTTTAATCCCATTACTGGACATCTACCCAGAAGAAAAGAAAATCCTTTTATCATAAGAATTTATCACAAAGACATTTATCACAGCTCAATTTACAATTGCCCACATGTGAAAACAACCTAAATGCCCACCAATCCAGAAATGGATTAACAAGCTATGGTATGGAATACTATTCAGCCACTAAAAAAGATGGAGACTTTACATCTTTTGTATTAAACTGGATGGAGCTGAAACACATTCTCCTTAGCAAAGCATCACAAGAATGGAGAAGCAATAATCCAATGTACTCAATTCTGATATAAGGACAGTTGATGACATAGAACATGGTGGAAGTGAGGGCAGGTGGGGTGCAGAGACAGGGAAGGAGGGGGAGAGGTGGGGGTCACAGTGTGTGACACACCTCTTAGAGATGGGACATAATTATAAGAGGGACTTTACCTAACAAATACAGTCAGTGCAACCTGGTTCTCTGTACCCTCAATGAATCCACAACAATTTAAAAAAAAAAAATTGAGTGGAAAATTAAAATCCCAGATGGTGAAATGAAATATGTATAACAAAAACAAGGAATATAAAGTTATAGTAATTATCAGAAGCAAGTTTGAGAACAATAATTTTGCCCTTAGATTTGAAAAAAACAGTAAATATAGTGAAAGAAACAAAATGATCTAGATGTTTTAAAACAAAGAGAAAATATTATAAATGGAATGATCTCTCCTTTCGCCGACACTCACCAATTCCCCCTACGTACACTCAACCCACCTACGTACACCCATCCATACACATATGCTCACACTGATACTGGTACTTTCTGAAGGCAACTCATGTGTCCAGGGCCTTGTTTCCCTGAGTACCCAGAAAAGTGCTGTGGACTTAGCTGTTCAATAAACCCTTGCTGAATGAATGGAAACAAATGACTGAGAAAGTGGAACTGTTCAATTCTTATTTAGTTCTGTCAAAGAGAATGATCTTCAAACTGGAAAAAGTCTAACATAGTTAAGAGCTAACTGAAGGCTAAAGATAGATGGGGACAGTGAGGGTATCTGGCTGTCTTGTCCAGACAAATCCTGATGCAGAATGTTCTCATGAAGTATGAATATGATCACTGACTGTGACAGAAGATTGAAACCAGAAAACAAATCCTAATTCTCAAGTAGAGTAGAAGATTGGAACTACAGAGAATGGTGACAGTGTGTAATCCCTAGAAAAACCTTCAGGATATATTATTTTAAAAATATTTCATAGATGATTTGTGAGAGTTTATAAAAAGGACACACTGATCAACAAGAGCTATCATTAAGAGGTGATGCCATGAATTAAGAATTCATTAAGAGGTGATGCCATGTTTTAATTTTCTTTTGTTATTAGAGTTACTAACCTGGGAAATGTGGGCACATCAGAGTTCTGAACAGTGATGGGCAACACTCACTGAGCACCTACTTTATGTCAAAAATTAAACGTTATCTTACTTAATTCTCATAATACTGCTAGGAATAAAAATATTATTGTTATTTAAAGATGAGAAAACTAAGGCAAAAGATTAAAGCAATTTGTCCTGCATCATGGAGCTAGTCGATCCTAGAGCTAAGATTCAAACCCAGAACTTTCTACTTGCCTTATTTCTATAACCATGCGTACTGCTTCATACAAGATACCCAGAAATAAATTTGGCAGTCTCATGGAATTCTTGTGGCAAAGATGAAAAACAAAGGCTAGATGACCTTTCAAGGAAGTAGTTTCAAAATTGGCTAAATATTTGCCCAAAACTCTAAGTTAAAAATTAGACTCAAAGGGATTAATGAAGAGCTTATATTTATATGTTAGAATATAAAAGAAATAAAGGTAAGGTCTTAACTTTATATTATAATCACAAATCAATTTTGAAAATATAAATTATAAAAACAGTAATCTATCATTTTTAAACCATTAAATTGGTAGACAATGCAGTTAGGAGCACAATTGAACAGCACTTGGGAACTTTATGCAAAAAGATTTTAAATATGCCTGTCCTTTGATCTACCAATCCTATTTCTAGGAATTGTTCATAGGAAAAAATAACTAAAGATATGTGAAAGCTGCAGCTGATTTGTTTATAATACCCCAAATTAGAAACAACTAAGATGTCTAATGAAAGCAAGCACTAAAATAAATTACAGTTCAATAAATGATGGGGTACCAGTATGGCGAAAAGCACTGGGTTGTTTTAGTATTTTCTTTTTCTTATTTCAGATTAATATGAGGGCACAAATGATTGAGTTACATTGGTTGCATTTGTTAGACAAAGTCCAAGTTGTAGTTAAGCCTTCAACCAGGGGGTGTGCTGTATGCCCAGCTTACATTGTACATGAGAACTTACCAAATCTCCCGCCTCCCCTCTCCCACCTTTGTTTTCTATTGTGTGGGTATGTAGTTTTTTATCTACTGATTTTGATTTACCTGCTTAATAAATGATGCTGGGAGAACTAGTTAGCTACCGTACATGCCAAAGACCGAAACTGGACCAATGTTCATTTTAAAGTCTCTAGAGACAAATGCTTGAAATAGAATGGTATTCACAACATAGTTAAATAGTCACTTTAAACAGCATACAAAATAGGATTCTACTTTTGAGGAAAAAAAGAAAAAGAAAGAAAGAAAGGAAAGGAAGGAGGAAACCAAGGAAGAAGAGAAATAAAAAGAGGAAAAATTCATCCACTAATACAACTTTTTTCACTGTGATCATTTGAATAATATAGTGCACATCATGTTCCACTGTACACATGTATATATAAAAGTATTTCATTAAAATATTTTTAAAATACTCACCTTTTCTAGGTGTAATGCTATATAATATTTTTCATTTTATACAATTCCATTTTTAGAACAGAATATAGTACGATAGAATAATTTGGAATTTCCTTTTTGCTTTGCTAAATTTTTTATTTTTCTATGATGAATAAATGAGAAATTTTAGAATATTTCATGTAAAAAATTAAGAAGTACTACAGAGATGATAACTGTACATACAATAATTAACAGCAGCCTAAGTCAAAAATGAACAGCAGTTCATGTGAAAATACCTAAGTACTCTAGTAGGTCTCCAATTCAAAATGAAACAACAGTGTGCTACAGGTACCAAAAGAACTAATGTAATCTCAAAATTAAACACACACACATACACATACACACACTCCATCCAAAACAAGGCAGGTGCAAGTTTTACCATGTTTCACACGTTCAGACCCTGTCTGGAGCCTGGTGTGCGCGTCTGATGCCACATGTCCAGGGAAGGAGGCCCAGAGGAGAAGCAGTAGGAATGGAAATTACATCATCATAAGGGTCATCAGAAGAATAAAGAACAATTAATCTGATATCTCTTTTCAAATAACTGAAAGGCTTTTATTTAAATAATGGTCACAGAACAGAGTTAAGACTGAATGTGGAAAATCTGAGACTTGAGTCCCATATTAAGATGAATTCCACCACTATTTAGTAATGGAATCTGCTGCCTCAAGTACGAACATTGAACTCTCTTTACACCAACATTCCTTACGACAATCTGAGCCCTTAGTTCAAGAAGGCAATTCAAATTTGAATTTTGAGTACCTATTCCCTGACCTCTGTCCTAACCTAGCCAAATTGTCACTGGGCTTTCTGATAGGTAAATGAATAGAACTGGCTACCTTGGGATGTTAGTCAAGTCCCCCTCAGACATATGAGGAACAACCAGTTAGCCGGGATGCTGTAGGGAAGAACTTCTACATTGGACAGAGTTGCACTGGCCAACCAATACTGTATTGTTGTAATTTAAAAACTATGCTTTTTTGCCTTAACAATGAAAAATCCTCTTTAATATATCAAAGTATATACACTTTCCTAAAAGTCACTAAAAGAAACTTTAGAGTATAATTCCTAAATAAAAATATTTTGGTTCTACCATATTTCTTTGTAATTCAGTTGGAGATTATTTGAATATCAGCATATATGAATGCATACATGTATTATTTTATCCTCTTCTTTTTATACAGAAAGCATCTTATTACATATATTTTTCTGCAGTTTGATTTTTTCACGTAAGAATAAATCTCAGTTTTCATTTCAGTATTTAAGCAGTTTCATCATCATTTCAGAATGCTAGATATTTTTCCATTTTATGGAAGTACCACTAGTTAGTTAACTAACTGCTAATCAATCATTATTCAGGTTGTTTCTAATCTTTGCTACTACAAACAATGTTGTTAAAATAATGTTACAAATCTATCACGCCTCACCTGTGAAAAATACTGTAAAAATAGAAATGTTGTGAAGTGTATATGTATTCATAATTTTCATAGATATGGGCAAATTGGTCCCCAAATAACTGATATTTTATACTCCCACTAGCAATACATGAGAGTCCTTAAAGTCCCTTAGCTTCAATCATACAGAGTCCCATATTGTTCTAATCTGAAAGTCTTTCATTCCAAGAAAGACTGCATAAACCATAAGGAAAAAATGTTCTATAGGTCCTGCCTTCATTAACCTAAGAAAATACAGTCATCGGACAATATTCTAAAACTATCACTGTGAGTAACAACTTCACCAAAGTGCTATGAAAACAAGCAAGTCATAGCAGTAACATTAATATAAAGAAGTACAGTGTTTAAAGATAGTATACAGATATCCTGTGTATGAAAACTAACATCTCCTAATAAATACTTCAAACTCAAATTTTGTTAAGGTTGATAACAAAGGAAAGTCCTCACCTGAGGAGGGGTCGCCTGGGCCTTAAGCACAACTGTGGTTTCCTAAGATTCAATTTTCTTTTTGAGTCCTGCTAATTAGAGTTCACAAACTATGCTGCTAGCTCAAAGTGGGCACATTCCAGAATAACAGGAATACCCCACTAACCCCTTGATCTTTTCCTTAATTGCCACACAGTACAAATGACACAAGACTACCAAACAGCATGACAGAACTTGAATGCACTGTGGCAATTACTAGTGGTCACTGAAAATCCATTCTTCCCTCACTTCATAGTAACAGAATTTTAGCTGAATACATGGCCACCCATATACAGAATGTATCTCTGTAGCCCTGGGACAAAGTTCTAACCAATGGAATGGGAAAATTTCTGACTGCTTGCTTAAAAGAAAACTGCTTCACTTTCCTTCTGCTTTTTCCCTGTTTTCTCAAATTAGGAAGCAGAGATGGTAGTGACCCGACTTTAACCCTGCAGACAGTGACAACCTCGTAGGAGACTGCACAGCAGTAAGAACTGGGGCCCTGGTAACTTTGTGATGCTGACCACTCTGACCGCCTGATCTACCGTCCACCAATGCGTGGAAAAGAAATAAGCTTCCGTCTTATTCAAGCCCGTGAAAATGTTCCGCTCTTCAGTACAGCAACTGTTTTGACAAACACACAGGCATATATATACACTTGGTGATGGCTATTTAAAGACAAGGTAAAAACTTGAAGTAAAAATAAAGTAAAAAAGGTATGTGTATGTTTAGGCATTGGGGTATAAGACTGCAAGTAAGAAATAAAGAGTACAAATTAATAAATAGAAAGAAAGGATTCAAAGACTACATTGGAAGATTGACAAGAAAAACGTATTTTTCTATGCATTGCCATGCATTTCCAAAAACATTAAAAGAAAAAATACATTGTAGTTCAAATGCTTTATTTTTTATTCAAATAATTACTTTTCATAGCAGGAAAGCAAAGTAATTTAAATGTAATTTACAACTATATTTAAAAACATTTAAATTCATTTCAACTTTCAATATTTTATATAACAAATTTAGTATCTTAATAAAAAAAAATTTAGTATCTTAGCTTCAATTAAACTGTAGCAGCTATGACTTTATTTTTAAAAATGTCAAAATTTATTCTGTAAACAGTACTGAATATGTACTCTGTAATAGACAGACACTGTGCTGGACTCAAGGATGCAAAAGTGAATATAAACAGTCCCTGTTTACAACATGATCACTACCAACTTTCATTAATGGTGTCAATAGATACAAATAAAAAGTTTTAATTGTGTCAAAATTACTTTTTATAAATTTCAATTGCATGAACAGTTATTTTAACACACACATGGAATCATACATACATATCCAATCTCTTTAATATAAGAATCATTCAAAAAAGTTTTCATTGTATATAAAAAGGAGCTTTATAATTAAAAAATATTTTAAAACATAATATTTTACATTGCAGATACCAATTAGTCTTTAAGTATTGTTCCTGAACATGCCAAAGTTTCTTAGTCCTTTATATACAGACCATGTTTCGATAAAATGGTAAAATATTTAAATATAACAGCATGGCACAGACCTCTTCCTTTCTATTCTGAATAAGTTTATTCTACTGTTACAGGAAGGACTATATGGCCAAACTTCAATACTATATTTCAATTAACATTTTCACTTTAAGACTGAGTCTTAATAGAGAATCCTAGAATGCTATTATCTCCCTGAAAATGACAAATATTTAATCTAATAAAAATAGGCCAGGCAAGGTGGCTCATGCCTATAATCCTAGTACTTTGGGAGGCTGAAGAAGGAGATTTCTTAAGGCCAGGAGTCCAGCCCGAGCAAGTAGGAAAGAGACCACACTCTACTAAAAATAGAAAATGGTAGCCCAGCTACTAGGCAGGCTGGCGGGGGGTCGAGGGGGGGGGGGCTAAGCCTAGGAGTTTCAAGTTGCAGTGAACTATGATGATACCACTGCACTCTAAGCTGGGAACACAGAGCAAGACACCACCTGTAAAAAAAGAATCTACTATATATCCTATATGTTAATCTACCTTAACACTCACGTAAGTTTCTTATTCTATTTCACATTCATTTTTTTAAAAACAGGTACTTAAAAGAAAGTAAAATTTTTAAAATCTGAATACAAAAGAAAAAACGGGAAGAAGATAATTAATCATTACAGTATAGCATTAAATGTACTGTTTAGGGTTCTCACAAAAAGACTTTGAGGTATCCCTACAAATCAGGTATTCTTCACTCACACTAATGGCTTTTCCCTCTTTTAATTTGATAGCCATTTCTTAAAATAAAGAAGGTAAGCAAACTTGTTATCAGTTTATCTAACCTAACACTTCACCTTGACTCCCTGGTCTTCCTAAGGTCCTTCTCACTTAGATGATATTTCTCATTATTCTTTTATCCTTTTCTCTAAGTGTCCCAACAATGTTACTGTTTCCAGCAAATGGAAGGCTTTCTACTCAGGACAAAGGCGCAGAGAGCAGAGATAACTGAGAACCATAAGCAGCCCTGCTGTTTCCTCCTCCCAGGAGATGATGTGCTACAATGCAGATTTTCCTTGACTCTCTTCAGGACTTCACAAAATCTCCAAGTCCCTCCCTTCAGATCCAATAACAAAATTCTAATTTCTTAACTGTCTACTCTGAACAATGGTTTGTTTTATACAGCATCCTTCTAAAGAAGGCGATTCACTGCAAACGAGCTACAGAGGCTGAGCAATCACTCTCACTTTTAGACTCTGCGGGTCCCCATGACTAATTAAAGCCGGAGACACAGGGACTGCTCACAAGTGGCTTTGTAATAGACAGAACACCGACAATGAAGCAACTATGACTACTGGATTATCATTTGCATAGGCTAAAGTCTACTAGCACCTCTATTTTATAATAAATTAAAAAACGAAACTCCAATTTTGTAAGACACTTCTCCACTCTAAGTCTATAATAAGAACTGGCATGTTTTAGCTAACTTGTTCTCAATGGTCCTTCCACATTTTACTACTTTTCCTTCAAGAGAATGCTGGTAGGGCTATTATCTCTAACTCAAAGATACATCTTGACACCTCTCTACCAACACGGACTTAATTCTACAAATTAACTGCTGTTAATATTGAATCCAAATCTACCTTCACTTCTCTCAGAAGAGCATCAGCTGTTATACAGAGAGATATTATTTCAACAATATAAGAAATTCATAGTATTTAGATGACAAATAAGCTATTTGTTTCAAAATAATTTTCACCTCTAGATATTCAAAGAACAAACTCACAAATAAGTATATGTATACACACACAAGACAGGGGGAGAGCCGGAAAGAATCTCATTGTCTTAGAAGTTAAAGCGTATAAAGGAACCAAAGCACAGAAATTCCAATGCTAACAAAAACCATCATTTAAGTGTAGAGCTTGGTTAATAATCACATTATATGATTATATCCAAAAATAATTTTAACATTCAATTAAATTTTATTTCAAAATAAATTATGAAGTTTGGGGAAAATGTTGAAAAATGTAAGTTTCAATATATATATAGAATTCAATAACATATATATATGTGTGTGTATATATATATACAGAGAGCAGAGATAACTGAGAACCATAAGCAGCCCTGCTGTTTCCTCCTGCCAGGAGATGATGTGCTACATCATCTATATATACACACACATATATATATTATTTTGAATAGCAATCTACTTTTTGTCCAAAGTTGTAGTATTTTTCCAATGTGAATAAAAACATCTGAAACCAGGGAAAAATCCATACAGCCTTCCAGGGGGCTAAAGAGCAAGTATTTTGTTTACTGTTGCTGTCCACCACACTATCTTTTCCTACAAACTAATAAAATTTTTTGAAATGAATATAATTATCAAACTCAGATATCACCCATATAGCCAACAGAATGTTTATAATATAAGAAGCTCTTACTATACTCATACTCTTGAGAGCAACAAAAAAAATTATACATAAAAAATTGATAATATATATAGCCATCATTATTAATATTGGCATAAAATTCTTCATTTTGCAAGCAACTGAGGTAAAGTGCTTCGTATTAGAAAAAAATGAAACGTAATAATTCATTTCTAACATTCTATTTAGATCTTCACATATTTTGCCTCTAAGTGCATTAATGGCTCTCCAGCTGCGCTGAGGACCTCCTGCTGAGGCTCACAGAAACTGAAGAAAGGGGCCACATACACTCTGCCCTTGTACAATGGCAATACATCCACACGCACAAGATGAAGCTGATGTTCTATTAGCAGAGAACAGAAAACGAAACTTTCCAGGACTGAGCTAGCATGTAACTGGGGAATAAAAGCATAGAAAAGTCTAACCTTAGGAAAAGTCTTTCAAATAAGCTTAATTCAAGAGGAAAACCTCAATGAAACAAATTTACATTAATTTAAAGATCTAATAATCTGTGAAAACAACTTAAATGTCCAAAAATAGAGAAAGAGTTAAGTTCATATGGCCAACTCAGATGACATATTAATAGTATGCAGTCACCAAAATTATTAACACATTTACAAAGTTTAACATATTTAAAATATTATCTATAAGGTGTATTGAAAACACAGAATTATTACAATTACTGGTATAATCTCTAAAATATAAGGAAAAATATTGAAAAAACACTAGAAGAAAAAAATGCCAAGTTTTGTTTTTGAGACAGAGTCTCCCTTTGTTACCCTTGGTAGAGTACTGTGGCATCATAGTTCACAGCAACCTCAACCTCTTGGGCTCAAGCGATCACCCTGCCTCAGCCTCCCAACTAGCTCAGACTACAAACACCCGCTGCCACAATGCCCTGCTAGTTTTAGAGATAAGGTTTTGCTCTTGCTCAGGCTGGTCTTGAACTCCTGAGCTCAACTGATCTACACACTTTAGCCTCCCACAGTGCTAGGATTACAGGCATGAGCCCCTTCCCCTCCCCATCTCCTACTTGAATCCAACTGAGTTTTTCTTGCATGTGATGCTGTAGCTGTTAATCTACCAGTTTCAATATAGTACTGAGTACAAGCGATAGCTGTCTCCCCATTCCTGGATACTTCACTTAGGAGGTACTCTCCAAGTCTGCCCAAGACATTCAAGTACAAATGTCCTTGTAGTAAACGTCTTTTTTTCTTTTGGGTAGATACTTAGTAATGGGATTGCAGGATCAAATGGCAGGTCTACTTTAATTCCTTGAGGACTGTCCGCATTTCCTTCCATAAAGGCAGGACTAGGTTGCAGTCCGACCAACAACATGTGAGTTCTTCTCTCTGCCCCCATGCCAACATCTGTAGCTTTGGGACCTTCTCATGTGGGCCGTTCCATTCTCCTTGGAGGTCGGTGATATCTCAAAGTGGTTTTATTTCGCATTTCTCTGATAATTATGGACGATAAGCATGGTCTCACGTGTTTATTGACCATCTTCTGCACTCATGAGAAAAGTGTCTGTTCAGGCCCCTTACCCCGTCTTTAATGGGTGGTTTGCTCTTTTCTTGTTGTTATGCTTGTGTTCCTTGCAGATTCTAGTAATTAGCCCTTTGTCAGATTCATAGCATGGAAATATCTTCTCCCATCTGAATGTTGTCTCTTTGTTGATTGTGCACTTAGCTATGCAAAAACTTTTCATCTTGATAAGATCCCATGTATTTATTTTTGTTGCTATTGCAATTACCAGTGGGATCTTCTTCATAAATTCTTTCCCTAGGCTGATAAGATTAAGGCAAGTACATTTTCACAAAGTGGGGATATGGGGTGGAGATTAGAGAGTAGCTTTGGTTTGGGCTGCTGTTACAGAATAGCATAGGGTACTCTCACATTTTGTCATAAAAAAGTCATCTAGTAAGCACACTCTGGGCACTGGAATAAAAGCTAGATGAATGAAGAGGCAAATATTTAAACACACTGAAGATACTGTCTGGTCACATAGCAAATGGAAAATGGGGAGAGGAAAATAAAATGAAAACTGTGCTCGAGAGGCAACTGTACATATGAGAGAAGACGGAACCACAGTGGAGGGAAGGTGGCTGGCTCTAGGGGCAAGAGGCATTTACCACAATAAAAAACATTTTCTCTGAATCTGGCTGGCTATGTAAATTCTGTCATTTAGAACAGGGAGAAAAGCATTCCAGGCAAAAGGATCATATATGATATGCAAACGTGGGAAAATAAAGGATTCTATTTAGGGTGAAGATGGGGAATTAGATTTAAAAGTATATTTAGGGCTGGTCACAGGGGCTCATGCCTGTAATCCTAACACTCTGGGAGGCCAAGGTGGATAGATTACCTGAACTCAGGAGTTCAAGATCAGCCTGAGCAAAGTGAGACCCCATCTCTAAAAATAGAAAAATTAGCCAGGTGTTGTGTCGTCCTGCACCTGTCGTCCTTGCTACTTGGGAGACTGAGCTGAGAATCGGTTGGGCCCAGGAGTTTGAAGTTGCTGTGAGTTATGACACCACAGCACAGAACCCAGGATGATGGAGTGAGACTCTGTCTCAAAAAAAGGAAAAAAAAAGGTATGTTTAGGTTGAAAAAAAGAGATAAGACTGGAGTCTTTAGCAGAGGCCAGATTATAATCAACCTTATTCATTGGCTTCATCCAAAAGGCAGTGAAGCAGCCACACCAGATATTATCAAACAGAGGAGTGACTTCTCACACGAGCAGATAGCAGGCAAGTGGTGAAGGGTGATAACTAGTAAAATCTCCTCAGTCTTTTACCCACAAGGAAATATTCTCACACACCTGGACAAAGGTTTTACAATCCTGCCTTACAGATCAGTGACCCCTTTCTTGGAGCTTTGCAAAAAACAGGGAATGAAAACAGTTTCTTCCTAGCCTGTACCTGGGCTTCCTAGGCCCCCTTCCTGGTGACCGTGAAGAAGACTATAAAAACGGGAGGGGAAAGAAGAGGAGAAAAATACTTCACGAGTATTAAGTATTAGATGCCAATTGATACACTAGGTGCTGTACATACATGATTATCAGATTCCCATCAGCAGCAGGAAAATACAAGTGAACCAAGTTGTAAGAAACACAGAGAAATACAACACTGAGGTAGAAAACTGGGATCTAAACGCAGACTTTCCAACTCCAAAACTATGTATGTAGGGAGGTGCAGTCTCCCCCATGCCGCCTTATTCTCACACTATTACAGGTTGAGGAAGGGATGTGACGCAAGACCGAGACCGAGACAAAGCAGACGTCCTAGCAGGGTTCACACCTGCTTAACAGTGAGCTGCTAAAACGGAGACGTCAAACTGACAGGTATCTTACGAGTCTCACTCTGTCCCCTTGGTAGAGTGCCGTTGCGTCACAGCTCACAGCAATCTCCAGCTCTTAGGCTCATGTGATTAGCCTCCTGAGCAGCTAGGACTACAGGTGCCCGCCACAACGCCCAGCTATTTTTCTGTTGCTGTTGCAGTTTGGCTGGGGCCGGGCTCAAACCTGCCACCCTCGGTATATGGGGCTGGCGGCCTACTCACTGAGCCACAGCCGGCTCCAAACTCACTGAGCCACAGGTGCCGGCTAACTGACAGGTATCTTAATACCTCCAATATCCTTAGCATTGCATTAAAAAACAATGTGTTATTGGTTTCATTACCGTTTTTCTTTAAATTTGTTTGAAGAACAACGTAGTTAAAATATGTATCGTAAAAATGAAGATTTCTTTTTCACTACCTCCAAAAAATATGTAAACCAAAAAGTAGACAATGTGAGGTAATGTCTTTAAATAAGCAGAGATACAAACTAGTGCAATGCCAAGAGCTTTTTTTATCAAACATTAACTTACAGTATTTTCAACTATTTTGTCCTGAATACAATGTAATGGGCATTTTCATCATAAAAATGCTTTAGAAGAATTCAAGTTGGATACCAACTAAGATAATGTCTAGATTATAACACAAACATATCAAGCTTCTAATATGTAGTTTTCAGCTTGAGTTAAAATTGAATTATTGATAACAATTATATGAAAAGCCACACAATTATATTTTATATTTGATACTGAGCAAATAAAAAAAATAGCTTGTTTTGCCTGGGCGCAGTGGCCCATGCCTCTGGGAGGCTGAGGCACATGTGAATAGCTTGACCTCATGAGTTCGAGACCAGCCTGAGCAAGAGCGAGACTCTGTCTCTACTAAAAATATACAGACTGAGGCAAGAGGATCACTTGAGCCCAAGAGCTGGAGGTTGCTGTGAGCTATGACATCACATCACTCTACCCAGGGTGACAGCTTGAGACTCTGACTCAAAAAATAGAACAGCTTGTTTTTATAGATATAAACCTAGCAGCAATGAAGTCAAAAGCCACTTCCTCCATTTAAGGGAAGAACTGGTGATGATAAGTCACTTGAATCTCACTAATGTCATTGTCTCTAATACTAGCAATAAATTTAACCCTCAATATCAGCAGAATTCCCAGCAATATCCTCAAATTGAGGTGGATGCAGAGTTAGAAGCATATGCTGGATACCATGTTATCCTTATAAATGGAAAAAACAAGCAGCCTTGTACATAGACAATTTCACTTTTATTAACTATCTTGAAAATGCCCAAGACTTAATAATCATTAAAATAGTTTTATTTTTAATTCTGAAAGAAATTAAGAATTTTGAAAAATATATATATCCTTTTTAACTAGTGGCTAATCACTATTTACTGGAGAAGATGAACCCATTCACTTTATGCGTTCCCCTTCCTAACACTCAACATTCTTATAACAAATGAAAAGACTACACTTATATATTTCCTCCTTTAACCTTGGAAAATTGATAAGACATATATATATATATATATATATATATATATATATATATATAGTAAAGATGACAATGATCTGGAACTAATGTTTATATCACTACAAGAACAATATTATGAGGAACATTCATATATAGTCAAAACTGTAAAGTGAGACAGGAAATCTTTCCTTTGTTAAGATAACCTAAAAAGAATGAGAGAAAACTATTGGAGAAGCAGCAACTGTTATTATAGCACAAAATTTCTACAGTATCTCCAAGCCTCCAAATAAGATTTTTATTGCTTACATAGCTGAAATCTAGACAGTGATAGTTATTTCATATAAACGCAAGCCATAAATTTTCAAATAAACGAAGCTTAAAAAAATCTTGTAAGCTATTAAAACTAAGATACATGTAAACTGTACTTTGACAAATCATTTATACTGTTCATATAATAAGACATGAGACTAAAATCCCAGACCATGATTATCTGGAAATATCTCTGAGAAAATATATCAAGAAGGATTTCTCAGACACCAGTAAACAGAATAATTATCCTCATACAACACCAATTAAACAAAATGGAAAGTGAAATCAACCAAGTGGTTGCTGCATACATTAACACCTATAAAACTAAATGTGGCCCAGTGTCATTAATAGTGCTTTAGATAATACTGAAATGTTATTTTCCTTCAACTCTAAATTCCATGGGAAGCTCCAGGCCTGTGTGGGCGCTCAGGGCCTTCCACAGAACGAGGCGCCTCTATTTGCTCCTCCAACTCACTTTAAGTTTTGTCTAGGTAATTCCAGACGTATGTAAAGATTAGTTATACAGATAGATATGGCACCTGCTCCCCTTCTTCAAGCATGTGTGCGTCTAACTTTCCAAAACAAAACTTCTTAAAGACAATTGAAAATTGAGCCTTCAAAAACTTATTTCACAGATGACTTTATGTGTTATAATATTCAACTATTTAAGCTCTCCTGAATTCTAAAGATAACACTGTATGTCATCTTTTTCTTCCATACCTCAAAATACAAAATGACCTAGAATTTGCATGAAAACCTCAAAAATTAAAAAGAAGAAAGTAAATAATGCCTTTGTGAGATTAAATATCTCTGATTCTTTCAGTCTCTTTTTTGGAGGAACCTTTGCAGTGATGAAATAGTGAAATAGTTCTACATGAATCCACTGAGAGGAATGTCACAGAATTGTATAAATACGAATATATTATATCGATGTCAATTTCTGGGTTTGATTTCTACTATAATTACATAAGATGTAACCAATGGGGGAAACGGGGTAAAAGGTACAAAGCAGCTCTTCATACTCTCTTTGCAAATTCACATATAACAATAATTTCAAAATAAAAAGTAAAAAGTGAGGGAAGGGAAATGGAATACCTCACAGAAATTATCTCAATGTCAGAAGAAAATAGAGTAAAGGGAGAAACTACTCCCACAAATTTAAGAGATTAGTGTAGGCAAATGCCAGGAAAGCAAATTAAACCAAAGCAGGTAAACAACAGTAATAACCAATATTTCAAGTATATAATAAACTCAATGGGACCAAACATTATATGAATGTGGCAGACAAACTACCTATCAGTATATAAATATGCATATACCCTTAACTGGGTCAGAAAATACAGTCTAGGGAGACCCACTCATAAAAAGCTATCATACTTTACATACATACAAAAATTATGTATTTTGCATTGGATGCCATATTTGCATTCAATTATGTCTTTAGACATTTACAGAATTACCTATTTTTTCTTCCAAAAAAACTTTAATTTGACACACCAAGAAATGACCATGTTTGTCTATGGCTTGGGACCTCCAACATAGCACAGAGTACCCCAGCTAGAGAAGCATCATCTCATTTTCTAACTCAGACTGGCCCATTCTGAGGGATTCAACTAATCACCTGCAGACTAGACTCTCAGGGAAAATTCCTAGAAGGCAGACGACTGGAGCACTCTCCATTCAAGGTGTGCCAGGCCAAACAAGGCCTTGCCCTAGGAATCATAAACCTCCCTAGGTAGCAGCATTCACACACTGCCTCATATCACTAAACTGGAGCCAGTAACACCATGAGGCATTTGCAAACATATAAACACAAGAGTTTAGTTTAAGTGTCTACATAATTAGTAGCCATTTATTGGGAAATAATTGGTTCTTATTTTTTAAAGTTTTCTGTGACTCTGGCAAAATTAAATTTAAGAAAAGGTCTAAGACCACAACATTTCTTTAAGTTTGTCTCACTCTTCATCACATCTCTTCACCAAGAAGATCATATAAAAGAGGTTTTTATCACCTGAATGTCATTAATGATTTCAAACTCAACTCTATGACCAGCATTGCAATATGTACACCATGGAATATTATGCAGCCTTAAAAGAGATGGAGACTTTACCTCTTTCATGTTTACATGGATGGAGCTGGAACATATTCTTCTTAGCAGAGTACCTCAAGAATGGCAGAAAAAGTATCCAATGTACTCAGACCTACTATGAAACCAATTTATAGCTTTCATATGAAAGCTATAACCCAATTATAACCTAAGAATATGGGGAACGGGGAGAGAGAGGGGAGGGGAGGTGGAGGATGGGTGGAGGGAGGGTAATCGGTGGGACCACACCTATGCTGCATCTTACAAGGGTAAATGTGAAATGTATTAAATGTAGCATATAAATGTCTTAACACAATAACTAAGAAAATGCCGTGAAGGCTATGTTAACCAGTGTGATGAAAATATTTCAAATTACATATAAAACCAGCACATTACACCCCATGATTGCATTGATGTACGCAGCTATGATTTAATAATAAAAAAAAAAAGAAATAGAGAAGTAATTTGAGATTAAATTAGAATTTAAAAAAAATTTTTTTTAAGATCAAAGAAATAACAGACTCTGTGCATGTAAGAAAGAGCCAGTAAAATGGAGCAGGGGAAGTGAAAGCGAATGAATATTCAGGTGACAGGGGAAAATGCTGGAGCAATCTCCTTAAAGGTACGAAAGAGAGGAGAGGAAACTTACTCAACAGATAGCAGGCCTGGTCTTAGCTCAGGGCACAGACAGTTCAACCATAGGAACAGAAGTTTTATATACAAAGGGAAGGTTAGATGTGGTAGTAGGAATTTATTGAAGTTATTTTCTGATAGACTGAATTTTCACAGTAAAATAAGAAGAAAGATATTGAGCTGAGATTGAAAACCATACCCTTAACATATACTAAGGAGTATATGTTAACAGTTTGAGAAGGGAGGAAATTATATAAAATTATTATTTAAGATAACTGAAGGGCGAATAAGCTAAAAAAAAAAAAAATACAGTGCAATTATTATGCAGCATTAAGGGCTCATGTTAGGTTAGTGATCCTGAATGTAAAGTGAAACCCTTCAGCGTGGTTGTGTGCCTCCTCCAGCAACATTCAGTTATAGAGCAGCAATTTGCAATTAAGGAAGGTTATAATTTTGATAAGTGAATACAATGAAGTAGGAAAGGGCCAAGGGCTTTAGAAGTATATGCAGGAGAATGATCACAGTAATTTTTCATGATATTTAAACTTGAAACAGAGGGTAGTCAAGACACAAGGGGACAAGGGACAGGAAAAGATGATAAAAATCAGGAAATTGCACACCCTAGTGCTACAATATGATTGCTAGAGTTAGGGTACTGGAAATAATTAGTCGAAAAGATAAAAGATGATGAGTAGAGGGTCAAAGGCTTGAAATTAAGGTCATATTCTGACAAGATCTAGGTTCTCCCCATTGGAGCAAACAGCTAAGGTAAGTGGAAATTAGGATAATTAGAGGATAAAAATTCAAAGAAACAAAAGTCCAAAGTATCAAAAGGAAAATCTCTTGTAGAGAGATTAGGGTATAATGATACACCCCAAATTAAGTGGTGATATTAAAGAAAGCCCCAAATACCAAATGGATACACCCTAAATTGTATTGGTGATGTTGAAGAAAGTAACAGCCAATCTGTGGATAATGTCTTCAAGGAAGGGGATTGATAAAATGACACAACAGAAGTATTACAGTTGGTATAGTGTTACGGAATGAGATTCAAAGTTGGAGGACATGGGTGAGAGGTAATGAGAATGAAACGGAAGCAGCCATTCTCCAGCCCAAGCTGTAGAAGGAGAGTGGCAAAGAAAATACGCAGGACTTAAAAACGTTATCAGGGAAAGCGTGTCCTCAGGGCAGAGGCAGATTTCAGACAGAGCAAGAGGGTGAGGACAGAAGAAACCTCCCTGAGCTGCGGAGGGCCCAGTGTGATGGTTAGGGAGTTGGGAAGGAGGGATGTCATAAATGTAGATGCACCATCTTTTGGCGATTGAGATGTAGTGGGAGGTGGAGGATGACAGATTTGATTTGTTGTGTGTGCTAAATAAAATTAAAAAGCCATCTAAATAGAGTAAATGCCAAATATATTCTTGAAGAATAGGGATCCAATAATTCAGGCATCAGACACTGAGAAGAAAAGAGGTTTAGAAGATTTCCCTTCAGCAGCAGAGAAGCTGTGTGACATACAAGTGGCTTTTAGCTCTACTTAGCCATTCCCATGTCAAAAGAAGATAGATTATTTTACCTTTTGGCCTCACAAAAGGCCATCCTCCGTGGGAGGCCAGCCTTCGAGAATTGAACTTGTACACAATTACCTCCACCTCTCTGGCCACACCCTGAATCTAAAAATGTGACCTCTATATACTGTACCCACTTGCTCAGCTACTGATACAATGTTTTTTTCTTGGTATGTGACACTAGTCACTGATCACACTTAGAAGACCCTGAGAACAACCCAGTGGATGAACAGAAGGAAGCCGGTGAGTCACACCCGTGGCTCTACTCATCCCGAAGTGAGAGAAGGCCAGGCCTGTGCAACAGAAATGCGAGGCCCTGGCTGGTGCACTGGCTCAGGCCTGTAATCCAGCACTCTGGGAGGCCAAGGCAGGTGGACTGCATGAGCTCAGGAGTTTAAGACCAGCCTGAGCAAGGGTGAGACCTTGTCTCTACTAAAATAGAAAAACTAGCCAGGCATTGTGGCAGGTGCCTGAGACAAGAGGATGACTTGTGTCCAAGAGTTTGCTGTGAGCTATGGTGCCACAGCTGTAGAGTATTCCCCACAGCTACGGATACTCTAGCCTGGGTGACACAGTGAGACTGTCTCAAAAAAAAAAAAATAAAATAAATAAATAAATAAACTCAACAATTCTGCCACATATGAGGGGCTCATTGATTTTCCTTATCATTAACATTGATCTGTATATAGGGTCACTATAGACTTTATTGTCAAAACCATGTCATATGTATAAGAGTAAAAAGAGGCGTTAATTCAGAAGTAGGCTTTTGTTCAATACGTGTAAACTGGAAGTGCTCCAAGAAAACGAGACTATATGGTCACTTTTCCTATCGTACAAACAACATGTCAGCCAATAATTAATACAAAAACAATTTAATTATATAAAATTAACCTGGCTCCAGATACATGGCTAATCTACTTCCCCTAAAGCTCAGATAATTTCTTCTGCTATTTTTCCTGGGATAGCTGACAGAATTTCTATTGTGATTGGCTTAGTTAACCTGAGACCACAAGCAATGAAGTGGAGTTTTGTGACTCCTGTTACAGTTTCTGGTCATGGGTCCTACAGAAGGGAACACTAGGACACTTTGGAAGACCACGGTAATTGTTGCCAGGGTTCAACTCTGATGGATCCGAGGCTGTCAGGGACAACTATTTGTACACATACAAAGAACAATGTGTGAGAGGCTTATTACAAAACTCTCTCCAATTGGTTAATAAGGGACTATTCTTCCCTAAAAGGCACAGCATTGCATGTAGTTAAGCAAAACTGGAACACGTTTTTGTGGCTGTAGAGAATTACAGTAATGCCTCCTATGACAGGAACAGACGAGAAAGTGTGGCGGTTCAGAGGAGGAACAAATCAGTTACAGTGAGGATAAGGTAACTCATAGATTTTAAAGATCGGTTTCAGATTTATGAATATGTAAAATAGATAAGTATGAAGGCATTGTAGGCATGGGAATAAAATGTGCAAAGGTACAGCAGAAAATAACATGGAATTTCAAGAAGCCAAACATAATTTAAAATGTCTATAAATAATAGTGATTGCTACCATTTATCAAGTGCCTACTTTATAAGAAGAACAGTACTAAACTCTTTTTGACAATTTAGTACCACATCCTCTTCTAAGAAATAACAGTCTGACTCCCAAATTTGGAAGAATGACGCAGATCTTTTTGCAAAGTTTCTTAAAGGGGTAGCATGAGACTTTCCCTAAGCACCTTACAGGGGAAACTTCATAGATCCTTTTATGTGGTTCTCTCTCCCCAGGGTGTCCACTGTTGGAAGCTATTAAAATCGTCCACTTCCTCTCTCTGCTGCTGTCTCAAGACCATGCTTTCCTCCTTCCAAGATGACATGAGATGTGTGGGTTAGAGGCAGCCATCTGGATTCCCACACTCTTTGTCTACACATGCGGACACCTCAAGAGCACTGTAGGACCTCATGAGTCTATATTCCCTGGTAAGGACCCCTTCTTCTTGCTGTGGAAACAATCCGAGCCCTGGCAGGTAAGCTTTTGTCTTTTATCTTACTCCACTAAGGGTCATCAACCCAGCACTCAAATTCTGCACAGAAGAATGAGCTCTTGAGTGTATATAACATGCAGAAGACTTATTTCTTTGAAGGTGGTATGGAGGTGAGAGAAGGCACGAGAGAACGTAATTACATTTTTTCCTATTACAATAAACTATAGTGTGTTGATGACAGGTTATGCCTCTTGAGCACTGTGTAATAGGCATTCTTCTCCATTAATAAATATGGCCCACCTCTATATATTCACATCAAAGACACACCTAGTAATAGCACCTGCCCAAATCATGGCATACCTCTGCAGTACTTTTGTTGCTGTTTCTCCTAGTCCCAATTGCTTCTTAAGCCCATCTTCTATTCAAAAGTCCTATGAGTCTCCCCATAATGACATACAGCCTAGAATCACAGAGCCTTATATTTACGTTGCACATTTCAAATAATTTGCACTTTCCCTGAGTAATTTTTTTTTTTTCCCACACAACAACCCTGAATTAGATAGTACATAAATTAGTAAAAGTAAACTTTTACTACTTTGGAAAAGTTAAGGAACCAATGAAGAATCAACCAGCTAAGTAGTGATGGAATCAAAAACAAGAATTCATAGTTTATTTTGTGGGCACGGTGATATGATGGGAATGTTCTATATCTTTATTGTGGCGGCAGTTTTACAAGTATGTAGATTTGTCAAAACTCATCAAATTGTGTACTTTAAATGGAGACACTTCATCCAGCATAAATTATACATAAGCTATACTTCAGTAAATTTGGTTTTAAAATGCAGATCCATGTTTCTTAACCTTACTATGAAGATATTTGAATTAAAATCTAATCTATTCCATTTTAAATTTTATCAAAAATGAGACAAAATAGGAAATACTTTGAAAATTCTGCATTTTCTACCTTGTTAAACTCCGAAGTTCTTCACAATCCAGCCCTATATTATTTTTTAGTCTAACTCTGCCTCCAGCATCTACTTCCCCCTCCTGCTTCCACCTCCCTCACTCCCCTGCATGAGTGCTCTACTGCATTCATGCCGTTCCCTTAGACTTTGTCTGAATCAAAGGAGGTCTCTGTGCTTTTGCTCATGTCAGACTCGGCTTGGAAGAACCTCCTTCCCCCTGCCTCCTACACACCCCAATTTTTTTATATCCTGCTTCTCATTCTTATCTTCAACATTTTTTGTGGTAGCCTTGCCTGGGTGATTATTTTTTTGCCTTAATTCACATAATGTGTATTTGCTTTTAGTTACCTGTACACGTAATTCTTTTCTATAGTCACACATTTATTGAGCATAACCTATAAGTAAGGATTTTGTAAACACATGTACCTGTTATCCGTTTTTCTAATTAGATGATAAATTATTAAATTAAAACTCATATATACACATTTATATACACACATATGTACACTTTTTTTTTTTTTGATACAGAGTCTCACTCTGTCACCATGGGTAGAGGTAGAGTGCCATGATATTATAGGTCAGAGCAATCTCAAACTATTGGGCTTTTGCAATCCTCTTGCCTCAGTCTCCCAAGTCTGGGACTGCAGGTATCCACCACTATGCCAGATAATGTTTCTATTTTTTGTTTGTTTTTAGTAGAGACAGGTCTTACTTTTGTTCAGGCTGCTCTCAAACACCTGAGCTCAAGCAATTCACCCAGCTTGGCCTCCCAGGGTGCTAGGATTATAGACGTGAGCCACTGTGCCTAGCCGAAAAATCATATTCGTAGTATCCCCACTGTACACTAAATAATGGACACCCACTTAAAATTATATGGTATAGTTTAAAGGAACACTGGAGAGGGAACTAGTAAACCTATGTTCTGGGCACAGGCTCACTAGATAAGCAAATTGGACTGTAGACAACTCTTTTAAACTTGAAATTCCACATTTTTTAGTGAGAAAACTATTAAAGATTTTTTCTTTTAATTTACTTTTATAAAAATCAAGTTTATTGTGTATATTGTATTTATTGTCAATGTGTACTTACTATATTTATTGTTAATGGGTACACAACCTTGGAACTATGTAACTGGATTCCTGCTTTCAACCTATATCTGCTAATGTTTCTCTTTTAAAACTATAACATTTTTATTAGAATTTACTGTTTAGTTAGTTATGCAACTCCTCACAAGACTACCGTATGTATTAGCTACAAGTTTAGCATGTCCTTCAGCAAATTCAGTACTCATTTGGGCCAGGTGACCCAGCCAAACAAGTGATCACTTACATACTAAGATTGAAGTGTCTTTGAGCTGAGTTATTTATTTACAAAGATTCAAGTGACGTGAATCAAGTGAAGTGAGCCATTGACCCATTTTCACTCTCTACCTGGCAACCCATGTGTACTGGCATGCAAGTCATAGATCCATGTCTGTGCTTTCTATAGCAGGTACATGCTACCAAGCAGTCTATGAGAGAAGAGCCTCCCTCTGAATCCACAGAACCTCCCCTGCAGACACAGATTCTTCCCCTGCAGACACAGAGCCTCCCCTGCAGCCACAGAGCTTTCCCTGCAGACACAGAACCTCCTTCTTTAGCCACAGAGCCTCCTCTGCAGTCATACAGCCTCCCCTGTAGACACAGAGCCTTCCCTACATACATAGAACTTGGCTCTGCAGCCACAGAGCCTCCCCTGCAGACACAGAACCTCCCTCTGCAGCCACAGAGCCTCCCCTGCAGACACAGATCAGATGCAGCAGGGCAATTCACTCTGCACAAATCTGTGTAAGTTTGAGAGGGCCTTCCTGGGCTGGGGATGTGCTAGACCTGCAAAGAATTCTTGTAGGAAAATGAAGTGTGATAAGAGAAAGAGTAAAATACACCACTCCACTTAGATTTGAGCCCTGACGTGGCTGTTGACTAGCAGTGAGAGCATGAGAGGGCCATTTCCCTAGTTTTTCCATCTCACTTCTAGGAGCAGGAACATTTGTCCTGCCCATCTCAACAGACTATTCTGAGCATCAAAAGGGATCATTATATGAGAATATATTGATGAGTATACAATGTCATACAGGTACAAGAATTGGTTTTCTGCTTCCATCTCCTCACATAAACTTATGCATGATTTTAAGGATGAAGGATGTTTCGAGGTAACTAAGGTCTTGATTCCTTAGATTGGGGATTTTTTTGTGGGAAAATAAACTTACAATTTTCTGATTTCTCTACTTGGATTTAATGCACCTTTATTGAGAACCCATGTGTATGCATAGAACATTATAATGATTCTTATAGAGAATACAAGGTGATTGAGTGAACCTCTCATATTCACAGGAGCTTTAAAAATAAATGAAAGAAACATGGCACAACTGGAAAGGTATTAGAAAATTCTCCAAGACATGAGCACAAGCAAGGAGATGGGGAATTTTTGTGTCTGAAAGATGAATAAGAGCTTGAGAAGAGGAAACAGAGCAGAAGCAACAGTCATAGCAGGTAACAGCATGAGCAGAGGGATCCACATGTGAGTGATAGTTCCCAGGGAGGACGAAGAAGAAAAGTGCTGCGACCTTGGATGCCAGGGGGAATATAGTGAGTTTAGTACCTTAGTACTGGAGGCCCAAGAGCACTTTTTGGGTGCACTCACTAATCATACCAGTAAAATGCCAGTACCTGGGTCCAAAATATTTGAATTTTAGAGCCTAGTTGTTTCCACATTAGATCCTTTTTACCAAACTTTACATTTGAGCAGCTCTGGGGATGTTTGGCACTTATCCACTGTCTAGATCATGTTCAGAGTCAAGGCATCCAAATTAGACGTTACTTTGATCAAACTGCCGCTGAGTTCAATAAAAGATTCTCATCATGCTCTGTCATCCATCAAAATGAGTAAGTATCAGCAACAACATCAAAATTACTTGTGAGGAGAATGTTCAAGAACTGAAGTTGAAAACATTTTCCGAAAGCCTACTGCTTGAAAGCCATTGGAGGGTTCCTTGGAAACTGTCTGAGAGGGCAGTATGTTTATATAGCTGTGATTGAATTCATGTGTATCCTGAAATTATAGACTATACATGCAACTGGGATGTAAACCTGAAATGCTCACGATCAATACCAGTTTCTGAGAGTCTTCCTATCTTAAATGTACATGGATGAGCAACTTCTGATCCTTTCTAGTAACCAGATTTAGTCCAAGTTTGACTAAATAAATATAATTCCTCTACTAGATATATAACCAAAAGACCAAAAATCACATCATAACGAAGATATTTATACCAGAATGTTTATTG
The DNA here is from genome assembly GCA_963574355.1 of Loris lydekkerianus. Lineage (NCBI taxonomy): Eukaryota > Metazoa > Chordata > Mammalia > Primates > Lorisidae > Loris > Loris lydekkerianus. Next base: position 39,860 of record CAUYPK010010768.1, read on the forward strand.
CAGTCCAATTCATAATTGCTAAGTCATGGAAAAAGCCCAAGTGCCCATTGATTCACGAATGGATTAATAAGTTGTGGTATATGTACACCATGGAATATTATGCAGCCTTAATGAAAGATGGAGACTTTACCTCTTTACATGGATGGAGCTGGAACATATTCTTTTTAGTAAAGTATCTCAAGAATGGAAGAAAAACTATCCAATGTACTCAGCCCTACTATGAAACTAATTTATGGCTTTCATATGAAAGCTATAACCCAGTTATAACCTAAGAATAGGGGGAAGGGAGAAAGGGAGAGGAGGGATGGTGAAGGTGGATGGAGGGAGGGTGATTGATGGGATTACACCTATGGTGCACCTTATTATAAGGGTACATATGAAACTTATAAATGTAGAATGTAAATGTCTTAACACAATAACTAAGAAAATGCCAGGAAGGCTATGTTAACCAGTGTGATGAAAATGTGTCAAACAGTCTATAAAACCAGTGTATAGTGCCCCATGATCGCATTAATGTACACAGCTATGATTTAATAAAAAATAAATAAATAAAAATCAAATAAATAAATAAATGATCCCATTAAATTAACAATCAGTGCTACTTTTTTTGTTTGTTTGGTTTTTTGAGTTTTTTTTTATTTTTTCAAATTAATATGAGGGTACGATTTTTAGGTTACATTGTTCTCACTTCCAGGATAAAGCTCCATTTGTAGAAGAGCTCCTCACCCAGGGGGCGTGTTATACACCCTCACAAGGTGCACATTAGGTGAAGTGCCACCTCAAACCCTCCCTTCTTCTGCCAAACATCCTCCTCCCTCGATCAGTGCTAGACCTTATGTATAAATTAAATTTATATAATATGTTTAATATAGATTCTTAATCTTTGCCCCAAAAGAGCATAGTTTTAGAATAAATAAAAATGGGAGAACAATAGTAAGGTCAGAAATTTCATAATGGTGAGCTGAATTAATGGTCAACTAGGGTTTGATTAGTACTCAGTAAAAAAAAATATATATATATATCTGAAAATATTTTTCTAACATGCTCAAAAATTTATTTTTAAAACTTTATTATGCACCTTCTTTTGTATTAGATTTGTGGATAAAGAAACACATAAGCTATGGTTACTACTTCAAAGAATATATTCCCTAGGATGAGATGAGTGGCAGATTCATTAATAAACATATCAAGCTGTATGGCAGAAGCAATGAGGGGAAAGCAAGCTTCAGGGGTGGTGGGAACAGAGATTGAATGGAAATTTAACTTGTGTGATCAGGAAAACCTTCACAGGAAGGCAATGCTAGAAAAGCCTTAAAAGATGAACAGACATTCACTCTTAAAACTTGAGCAGAAATAAGACTAACCACAAGTTATTCCATTCTAAAAAGGTACTTGTTTATATTTTGCTTATGTAATTAAAATGGAATTCCATAAGGATCTCTGCTCATGTGTATTTCACCGCCCCACACTTCAAATCTAATTACCTCGTTCTGTTCAAAAATGTGTACACAAATTTGAACACATTGATTCATATTTCAAGCTGTTTTGAGTATATTGGGAGAAACTGGGAAAGTGATATCAAGAATCTAAATCACAAACCATCCTATTTAGTTATTAACACTTTACTACTTCCTGAGCAATTCATCCAGATGCTAACTATGCAGAACGAGAGTTGATAACCATAAATTTCTCCAACCAAAGCAGAAAAATAGTAGGAGTAATTGATTCAACAAAAGACAGGTAGAATCATAACAGTGAGTCAGCACTAAAGCCCCCCAAAGTGTGAGGACCACGCCAAAAGGGCAGAATCAGTCAACAAGTCCAAAGGACAGTGTGAAGGTGAAAAACGGGAGACTGAGCCAAGAGAAAAGTTCCCAGGTATAGCAAGAAAGAAGAGGAATTAGAAAAAAACCTAGGAAACAACCTAGAATGTCTCTGCTAGAAATAGAATATCATTGTTGAGCTTATTTAAGGTTAGAAAATTTGAACAACTTCTATAATATTATCTAGTAATTATTATTCTGGCTTCAAGGAAAAAAAAAAAGTTTCTTAAAAAGTATTACTAGAATACAGTAGAGTGTCCATAGTTGACCACCTCCTTAAGCTGACCACATCTTCATAGAACAGACATGCCCCACACATACATGTCAGTACAGTAGGCCTAACTCCTTATGTCGGCCACCTCTATTATACTGACCAGTTTGTTACAGTTCCTTGGGTGGTCAACTTACAGAGGTTCTATTGTACTGATATAGGTAACACAATCAAAGGCAATGCTAAATAACTGCAGTTTGAAATAAGGAGGCAGCAGGCAGGTCAGAAGACCACAGTAGCAAAGAATCATGGGCCTTTATCTGGAGCACCACCATTACATTGACACAGCTCAGTGGGTCAGCCGTATTCCCCTAGACCACTAAACTATAGTCAATAAGGCAGTGTCATGTAGTCTGGAAGAAAGAGTTAAATTAGCCAGGACTTGGTTGCTCTATTTTCCAACAGTTACTGATTAAACTCTGATGTGACCCTAACATTCTGTTGCAGGCAGCAGCCATATCCAAGCTCAAATCAAGCAAATAAACTAACCATTAGTATCAGCACAGAACCTGCTGAATGATCAAAGTTAAGCCAGGTTTCCCTTCTCCTCTTGTCTTTTTGAAGCTAGTGTTTGCTGTGATAAATTTCCAAATAAAACAAGTCTATAGCTTAAGTTTAAGCTGTTTGTGTAGTTGTGTTTTGAGGTCAGAAAAATGGCATTGAAAGATACTTCGCTTCTCCAGAGTTCAAACACCTAGAAAAATGCTCTACACAACACATGGGGCTTAGTAAATTCATGCTGAATTATTAAAAAATGAATAAATGTTTTATTTGGTTAACTCAACTTCCAGAGATACCTAGAACACAGCAGTCAACCTGACTGGACATTATAGGTGGTAAGTACAACTATCCCAAGACAGCCTCCTAATAGCTCACACAAAATCAAATGAAGCTCAAAATTACATACAGGAATCTCAAGTTCCTGAATGAGAAAGCAAATCAACTAAGGGGAAGTCAGAGTATCTTCCAAGATCCAATAGGACTCCTGAGTCATAGGCTAAGACACTGATCTATAGAGCAAGCAATCTTCATAAAGTCAATTGGATGACAGTTTTATTCCTTATTATTATATTTCCCTTCACCTAAGGCTTTATTCTAAAAAAATTATTTTTGAAACTCAAATAAGATTATGAGATCTTTTTATTTCCTTTATATGGCAGTAGTACATACTTGGCTTTGTTCCTGTCATTTATCAGCAGCTGGCCCTCAGGCACATGAACTTTGTAGCATAACACAATAAATAGTGACCAGAATAAGTCAGGGCCTGTAGGGCACAGCCAGTACAAATTTAATAAATGTTGAGTTTTTGCTTCTGCACAGCCTCTTATGATGCCACAGTTTAATTCTCAACACATCTAAAATAGAGAACAATTTTTACTATTCACACAGCAAGTTAGTAGGGATGCTTCAGAACTTTAAGAGGTTAAGTCACGCTAAGAGAATAGCATGGTGACATCAAAGCAACCATAATCAGAGTAAGCCTTGTTTTCACTCAGGGTGAAAGTTTTCCATTTGGGGAAACCCATCTTATACTTCTTTCAAAAATTCATGTAAGTGACAGAATGTAAGTCTAGGGAGACACTTTCTTTTTGGCCTCACTGTCCCTATCTGCAGTGGAGACAGCAGTCAGTTGACAAAGCTGTTTCTATTGCCCTCACTACTGCTCCTTTGAGTGCCCTCAAAATTAATTCTTCCACAAGATCTGGGAAGCTCAATAACTGTGGAACAGCAGGGCATAGAATACTTTCCCTATGAGATATTTCTTAAAGGAATTTATGGTCATCTTCCTTATAATATGAGGATCTAAAAACTTGGAAATTGGGTAAGTGTGTTAGCTTATTGAAAGTTTTGATAAAGAAACTCATTTAATTCAGGATTTCTCAAATACTTTGACCATGGAATCCCTTCTTATAGAACATGTCTTGAAGAACATACTATAATATTAATGTACACTTTGGAAAATATTACCAGGAAGATTAGGAATGCAGAAGGCACTATTTATCAAAGATATTGGGTGTCTGGTAATCAGTGAGACACTTTTAGGTGACGACCTCCTCCAATGGCAACCTACTAGCACATCATGACCAGAAACAAGCAGAATCCCAATTGACCAGGTAGAGATACAAGGGTGCTCAATGGTTTGAACACCTGTCTCAGAGCCTGAGAGATGTGGAATGTTCGTGTTGCCACAGCTTCTTCTGAGAACAGAAACGTAGGATTTGCTCATAGGAAAGTGAGACACCAAAGGATGTGTGATCAATTTAAGTGCCATCTCTCACAGTCGGGCCACATCTGGGGTCTGTTCAGCTCACTGACAGAGAGTAACTCAGAAAAAAAAAAAAAAAAAAAAAAAAAAGAAAGAAAGAAAGAAAGAGGAAGAGGAGGTAGAGAAAGAAGAAGGGGATGAGAAGGAGATAAAGAAATAGAAGAAAAGAAGAAAGAGAACTTAAAATAAGCCCACTGAGAAATCTTTTATTAGCTTGAACTTAGAATTAAGTGCAGATGTTTTGGTAATTAAGCATTTGGAACATTAAAAAAAGTATTTATTTCCAAGGATTGTTATGGGTCCTTTCACCCTGGGAGAGCTCAGTCCTGAAGTTCATTAACACTATGGAGGTTTTGGAAGACTGGTGATACTAAAGGAGGCACTTCAGCCCTGTAGTGATGATTATCCAGTAAAAAGGTTAATTTACAAGTGTGAACAGACTAACAAGGATAGTGTGAAAAAAGTACTTTTAGTCAGAATCATACATTTCTAACAATGTACAGATGCTTGTGGATTGCCCATCTGAGGAGTTAGAGGTCCCGTCTACAGCTGAATAACACCAAAACTTTATACAGCTGTTTTAAATTACTTAGCATTGAATACGATCCTACCCCCTACTACAGCCCACATTCTGTATGGTAATCAGGTGAAAAGACACATTGGGAGTCAAATAATATAGCACATGATCTGAGAAATGATCTCTGTAGTGACTTACATTGTTCTTCTTCCATTCAGGGATGCTGACCCTGACTCAGACACTTAGGGCACACTCCATGGGGATTCTACAGGCAAGACCATAAACTATTAGATTCCTGCAAACTGTCTTTTTCATGAATATACTCTCCCGTACTACACCCATAATTTCTCTCAATTTTTGATCTGATCTCTTAGAAACTTCTGTTAGTTATATCATCATGTGTCTAGTACCACGGTTGTCTCTTCCTGTCTCCCCGGGCTGTATCTTGAGTACAAGTCACCATCATGTGTCTCCTGAGTTTCTGCAATAACTTTTGAATTATTTCTCTCATTCTATGTTTTTTGTTTTTTGTTTTAAGCAACCTTATTCCTAAAATCCATTCTCTATAAAATGAAACTAAATTGAGTTTATAACATCAAGTCCAATTTCTTCACTTTGTTTCAATGGTTTTCCACTGAAATTAGAGGAACATAAGACTCATTGTCATAGCCTAGAATGTCTTACATTACCTGGCTCTGCCTATTTCTTTAATTCCACTCCTGCGCTGTCTTGTTTCTTCACTACACTCTAGCCACACTGGCTTTCACTTTGTCCCCTGGAAGACACCAAGTCAAGTCTCCTCCAAAGCATTGTTCTCCTCGGCCTCCCTGCACAGGCTGCTGTCACGTGGATGTCCCCTTATGGCCGTCGTCTTCTCTTGGAGATCTAAGTTCAGAACTCATCTCTGCAGACTTTCTCTGATCCTTAACACACCCATCCCTACCCATCACTCTGATCTTATCTATTTTGTTCATGTTTTATGGTCAGACTACTGAACTGGAACACAAGCTTCGTGAGTCCAGGGACCTTGTCTGCTTTAGATGCTGGTGGATTTTCAGTACTTAGAACAATGAGTGACATGAAGTAAGTACTCATAAAATGTTTCTCAGATGAATGAATGAAAAAAGAATGATTCGTACTGAGCCTTGCTGTGGTCAAATCTTGCAACAAGAGGAATTCTAAACCAGCCCTGACCTTTTAAATGACTGTGGCTACATTTCTGCCCCTTGTCTCCACCTTGTACATGAGTGGAAGGGTGATTGGCAAGATTGGACACTCCATGGAAGTCGGTGTGCCAATGATACGCTCTTATGTATTGCAAACCAGCTGTTTCTGGGAGCAAACGGAATTGTTACTGAAGGAAGTTACAAAAAGGATTCCAGGATGCTTTAGATCACATACAGATTTATAATCGCCACGTGGCCAACTCGACTGTGATGAGTCCTATTCTGCTGACCACTCTGCAGGCACCGTCACTTGTAACTAATACCCGCCACTAGCATTTATACAAATAATGCCATGTCTACTATTGTTATTATTTATTCACTAATATAATACTATGTGTGGGATACTACGCCAAGGGAATCAGGTATAAGTTTTATTTAATACTCACAACTTCATAAAACAGATACTACTGTTGTCAATATTTTACAGACAAGGATACTTAGACTGAGACTTAAGTAATTTGTGTGAGGTCATGTCATTTAGGAATTAAAGGCAGGTTGTCTTGACTCTAGAACCTGAGCTTTTAATTGCTATACTCATTTCCTTCACTGCAATAAAGGATCATTTAAGTAAGTCTTAAAGGATCATTTGAATAAAGATTTGATGCAAAGAATAAAACAAGGTTTTATTATTAAAATAAGCTGGGTTCCTTCTTCATGCCTACTACTGAACTAGGTGGGACAGATAACGAAGGAGATGAATTGACATGGTGCTTCCTTAAAGTTACTCATGGTTTTAATAGATCTGTACACAAGAAGTATTACATACTCAGTGGACAGTTCTGGTGAGACATCTGCAATCAAATTACAGTTGTACAGATACAAATAATGTTTGGGGAATGATTAATCCAAGCTAAGAGTTCTTGGTGGACTGATCGTAAACTTGAACCAGTTTCACCTTTAAAAGTACCCCAGGAATCAATTATGCTAAAGCAAAGGGAATAAGACATATCTGGATTATGTTACCCAAATGCCAGCCACTTAATATCTAATGAAAAATATGCTTAACACCACAAATGAACCACAGATACAAGTGTGCAACAGAATTTCTACTGAAGGTGTATGAATCATGGTGAAGAGGTCACACCACCACACCACAGAGAAAACAAATTTAAATACTATACAGTTGATTCCTGAAATTCATAGTACTTATGTTCTATACAAGCTGCCAAAACAATGATTACCAATATTCAGCCATTGTTCCTAGGGGGGATAAAGGTCAGGTTCCTGCAAACATCTTGTCATAACATGTCACCACCTGAAATAACCTTTTTTTCTGTGTGTTTCTTTTTGAAGACACCTTATTTTATATATTTAGTTGATTTGTTAATGGCACTATAACTCAGGACTGATTTAAATTTATCTAACATATGTATTTTCTTTGTAAGACATATCACCCAGTGACTCAATGCCTTTTCCATTCTACACATTTATACAAAAGACTACAAAACATCATTAGTATTTATTTGGGGGTTACAAGTTGATTTTAGCCAATAGGCAAGTTTATGAATACAGAGTTCCCCCTTACTAAAGAATAGCCCGTGTTAGACGCTGCCTGACTACAGTCATGACCAGCACTCTCTCGCCAGCTGCCCCCATCCCACCCCCACCTGCCTCAACTTCAAACCATCTTGCCGGGTTACGTCGCCCCTTTCAATTTCCCATCTTATCTTCTCATCTCCTCTTTCCACATTGCCATCTCTGATCTAAATGGTCACCATTAACTATGAGAAGTAATATGTCCAAAACCACCCTTCAAGATACACATCTAACAAATGATTATACAGAGTTGGAAATGACTCGGGGCTCATGGTCTTTTCCAAAACACACTGCATTGGTTTCCTAGGGTCACAGAAATGAAGCCCCCCACACTCAGTTGCTGAGAGCGATAGGAACATACTCTCATGTCAATCTGGAGGCGAGAAGGCTGAGATCACAGGGTCGGCAGGGCCACACTCCTCTGAAGCCTCAGAGGACAATCCTTCCCTGCGTCATCCTCCTTTCTGGGGGTTGCTGGCAATCGCTGTCCCTTGGCTTGGCATCAAGGCCTCTAACGCTCAGCTCCATCCTCACCTGGCATTCTCCCCACGTGTGTCTGACTTCTGTCTCTCTTCTCCACTTCTTATAAGAACAGCAGTTGCGTTGGATTAAGGGCACAACCTCCTCCAGTGAGATTTCATCTTAACTAACTATATTTGTAACAACCCTATTTCCAAAGGAAGTGACATTTTGAGGCACTAAGGGCTAAGAATCCAATATACCGTGGGGGCATGATTCATCTCCCAACTCCTATTGTAGTTATGACTACAATAACACACCCTGCAGCAGCCGCTGCAGTAATATTGCAAATTATACCACCACGCCCAACACATGGGATGCAGGGGTGGTTTTAAATAGAAACTTTTCTCTGTCTAATCACAATTCTGCAGTGTGACTCAGGTTCAATCTTTCTCAACTATAATCATCTCATCTTTACAACCAGTTTTGAGGGTCATACTAGATGATTTATATGTGCCTCTTGGAATAACATCTGACATTTAGTTAAAAGCTAACCAATGGCTGTTATATTTAAAAACGTAATAGGAATTTGCACTTATAAATCCATTCAGGTGTGTGTGTATGTTCATGTGTATCTGTATACGTATGTATGCATTTTGGCTACTGTTTAAAAAAAGAGAAAGTAAAAAATTAATCAGACTGTAACTCAAGGAAAAGGAAGGCTGTTCTTTAACAATTCAAGAAGACACTTACATCACATCATTGTTTATATTTCACATTATTTTTATATTTTCTCCTAGATGTTTCAAGAGAAGTCAAAAAGTTTGGCTTTTCATTGACTAGTTAAAATGTGAAAAATTGGTTATTCTACTGTGGCTAACTAGGCATTGATTCATCTATCAAAGAGAGCTTTATAGACCGTGTCTGAGAGACAACCGTAGTCAGGGGAGGAAAGAGACCTGCTGATTACAACTCAGTAGGCACCTGAAGAAATAAAGAGAAACAAAGATCTTATGACTGGGTGGTGAATTGATGGCGGTTTAGGGGATGGAGAAGGAAAATTACCACCTACTCTATCATCTTTCTGTCCCTGAGAGGCCCTCAGTTATACTTTGAGTCTCAATATCTTGGCAACTTCCGCTGGAGCACATTTTCCCTGAGTGAGGAGAGACCAGGGAGACTGGCAGACTTTGCAAAGCGGGAATATCTTATTACATTTATATCAAACATTCTACCAAATATCTGACACCAGTTCTCTAACTATATTTGACTGGACACGGTGTACACAAAGCTGTCTCATTAACATTCTCCCGCCCAGAACTTTGAGACAATTAGAAATAAATGTTGATTTTTACTGTTTAAGTCCAATTGATCTAAATTTGGCAGCTGTAAGGAAATTGTCATATGTAATATGCCCAGAAAAGAAGAGAAAAATTCAAGCAGAGTTGAAGAAGCCAAGATGAAAAACCATGAATTACACACACACACGGACACACATACACAGAGACACACACATGCACACATGCACGAAGACACATACACACATAGAGACATACACATTCACACACAGAGACACACACACACAGAGAGACACACACACAAATACACACCTGCACACACACAGCACAGACACACACATGCACACACAGAGAAACACACACAGACACACACACACACACACCTGCACACACACACACATGCAAACACACAATCAATGATCAGGGCGGTGGTTTCCCCAGATCCTGACAGCTCATGCCCCTTTCCTCTGGAGTCCCAAGTATACTTTCTCTCATTGGGTTCCATGGGACATATCTGTGTCCAGGTTAACAAGCACCCCCACCTCTTTTTATATTAGTTTGATTTATTTCTGCTTTAGCAACTAACTAGCCTTCACTGAGATAAAACGCAAACCTTTCCACCGTTTGCTAATCTCCTGGTAAAGAGAGCTGAGCTCCTGCAATGGGGCTCGCAGGAGAGAATTTCTTCAACCTTCCTATAAGAATTATCTGACCAGTAATGGTGATATGTAAATGACTGGACCAGGACATTTTAATCACATGAGGAGTAAGATTATCCCCACCATAAAAGATCAAACTGACCTAGGCACTTTATCTCCTCTCCTTCTTAATGGAAATATATACCCTTTGTAAAACAACATGAATATGTCTGTCAACCCTTTGTTTCAGTGCACTGCAAATAGAACTACCCCACAGTGCCTGAGATACGTCGTTTTTTGTTGTGTTTTATTATTATTATTATTGTTGGGGATTCATTGAGGGCACAAAGAACCAGGTTACATGGATTGCATTTGTTAGGTAAAGTCCCTCTTATAATTTTATAATTGCGTCCCACCCCCAAAAGGTGTGTCATATACCATGATCCCCCTCCTCCCTCCCTCCTTCTCTCTGCTCCCCCCTTCCCCCAACCCCACGGTGTACTAGGTCATTCATGCTCCTCATGTCAGAATTGAGTGCATGGGATTCTTCCTTCTCCATTCTTGTGACGCTTGACTAAGAAGAGTGTGTTCCACTTCCATCTGGGTAAATACAAAGGATGCAATTTCTATGCTCTTTCCTGTGGTCTGTCTACATGGTGCTACCTCCTGCCCGAGGCTATATCTTAAATCCTTAACAAAAGACCATCCCAAGTTGTGTCATTCACACTGATGATGAGTTTAATGAGTTTCAGTTGTCACCATATTTTTTTAAAAACATAAACCTTATGTTCTATTTATCATTTTTTCAGTGACATTTTTAAGATTTTCTAAAATTTTATGTCAGCTGCTACAGACCTTCCCTGGGGCACTTTATCTTCACAGCGCTCAGGAGCTGGTGAGTAAAATGCTAAGATCATATTTCACAACACACATGTATTCCTTTATTGATACGTTAAACTTCTCTAGAAAATGCTCTGAAGGCAAGGTTTTGGAGAGGCACTCTCCCTACCTTCAAGAATCTTGCAATTTAGCAGGAGAGCTATGTTCAGAAATTAATCGAATTAAGCCAGGAGATAGAAGTAACTTAACAGAGAGTATGCAGAGGAGCAAGTTATTATTATTTCTGGATAAGCAGATTAAGAAATATTTTCAGCAAAAATAAAATTGAAATCATGTTAGATAAAATAAAGATAAGAACTGAAAAATGGTATATAGGATACTTGTTTTCTTGGAATTGTAAAATTAAAATTACAAATATTTTATACAGCTAAAATATATGGTCTATCCCTCTGGTTTTCACTGATTGCTTCAGTTCTTTTAGCAATTTTGCACTTACCAGAATATCAGTGTTGTTTTACCCCTCTTTACCAGCACATCCATGTTGTTTTACCTTCTTTGTTAATGGCTTTCACGAATCTAATTAAAAGCCTTTTTATAGTTTGTTACAGGGCAAGAGTTCATAAATATCATCTCCTTGCCAGGATTGTAGGACTTTGGGCTGGGCCTCACATTTTCTTGATAATTTTGCAGAGTAAACAACTGTCCTTCATGTAGCCTGGCTATGAATAGCCCCAGTCAATAGAACCTAGGATGAATCAAAATGTATTCAGCAGCAGAGGGGTTCAAGAGAGAAGGGCATGTTGTCCATTGAGGGACATTTGTTTGTTTATTAAGGACTATAAGTTTAGCGGAAAAATCATTTAAGCACAAGTTGAATTCAACTAACCTGTCATTTCATATGTATATTATTTCCAAGTGATAAAAATACTCCACTTGATATTTTATAAGTTTGCATTCAATATCAACAGGAAATCCAAGGAAGAGGATGGCTGACTCTCCAAGTTTTAATTTAAATATCTTCTGCCTCATGAAATCTGTGACATTTGAGAGGGACCAAAAGAAAGGGTAGTTTCCTCTAAGTGAAAGAAAATTCTGCCTCGGTTAATGTGTAAACTGTGCAATAGATGGTGCAGGATTAAGCTATTCAATTCTCTATCCAAGAAAGAGAAATATGAGAAAATTATATTTAGTCCACATTTTTCTTTTTCTTCTGTCATCCTGTCTGAAGGAGAACATCTCATGCATATGGATGTACATTCTTGTGAACTAGAAACTCTTCCCTCACAAACACCCGGTCCCCATCCCTTCCACCTCAGACAGAAATATAAAAGATCCTCCCTCAACAATGTGCACTTCCAGCAGAGATGCTGATGGAGACCCACAAACCAGAAACAGACAGGAAATGAAGAGAATAGATCCGATCACGGGAAAGAAGCAAGGACTGTGCTCTCTGGAATAGGCCAGACCACACTGACCTCAGTCAATCAGTTCACAAACTCTGAGATGCGCTGGAACACAAATGCCTTCATTTCTGCAGAACTGGAGCTGTGATCCTGACCTCCAGCGAACAGCCTTTCTGGCTGTTTACCACACAAAGAAACCAGCCAATAGCATAAGAGAATGACATTCAGCCCACAAGCCAGCTGCCAGGATCTGCTTTTGGAATAAGAAACACTTTTTTTCAAATTCATACAAAAGCATACCCAGACACATAAACCATGGGCTTGAAGGACTACACCTCCTGCAATGAGTTGTTTTTACTAATTTCCTTAGCAACATAGTATGGGCTTGTATTGACCTAGAAACAAGTACAACAGACAGATTGTTTATCTCTTCTATTAAGAGGTAAATGATACCAAATATGAACTGAAAATAATGTCTTTTAAATTTATTTAATCAAGCTAAATGCAATCTCATTAAACTGTCCCATAAACTTTATAAGGTATGTGTTGTTACCAAGAACCCAGTTGGACATATTTTACCTAGAAGATTCTGTATATTAATAGATATCCTCCACTCCTCAGTGAAACAGAATGAGAATGTTCATCACACACTGAGCATTTAATACCATTAAGCTACTTTCTAATACTGAAGTGCTGAAGAGTGTTAGCTTCTCTATCGAGAGGTTGAGTTCAGTTTACTGAAGAACCAGTTTACTTATACCCCAAACCTTTTAAGTTCAGGTTAAACTGTAACTGTAAAAACAGCTAAAAACTTAACTTGATTGTTTGAAATTACATAATGCATTTAACTTATAATACAAAAAGATGGACACTCCTATAGAAAGTTGTTTTCTAAAGTTATTCTACGTTAAGTAGAATATTTGAGAGCAGAGACTAATAAAGATGGGTCAATAAAAAGCATTTCTTTGAATGTTATATTTTTGTGCACTGACTCTAAAGTATTGAGAACCATAATAAAGATTAATAAAAATAAATAAGAAAGATGGTGCAGACAGATTGCTTCAGGAATGTCTAATTTCTCACTCAGTTTAAAGAAACTAAGATGGAAAATTGTTGATGATACGTAATGGGTATGGTTTGAGCAAGACTACAGAAAAGTCCTATCAGTAAACTTACACTAAAAGATGTTTTTCATTCTTCATCAAAACATTGAATTTAAACCATAACCAAATGCTAAGGCACATACATCACTATTTTATGATTGCTAACTTTAACTTACTTGAAAAGAGAGCTTCTACTGTAGTAACGCTAGAGATGATGAAAATGAGTTAGGTCAGCTACAAAAAATTACAGCCAACAGATGACAGAGCCAGGATCAGAACCTTTGTCTATACATTTACTCATGGCATATCCAGCTCTGAGTTGTATCCTAAGGTCATAGTGATTTTGTCTCTGCTCAGAGCTGCAGCTATTCGCAAAACCCCTCTCATACCCTAAACTACAGCCATATTAAGCTACTCTAAGTTTTTCAAATGTTTCCAATTCTTTCCTTTGCTCTGACTTCTCAGCCTTTGAGCCTTGAACCTATTGAAAATATTCTTCCTCTTCTATTTTACCTGGAAAACATTTATTCTATAGAGTTCAAAACAGTTGTCATTTGTTTGAGGAAGGTGTCTGTGACTTTCCTCTCCCTCAGTCAGAAACCCCTCTAATAGCACCTTCGTGTAAGTCTTTTGTACTTTTCCTAACACTTGTTATTGGCTGTTCACTTGTCCTTCTGTTTAATCTCAAGCGTGTATTCTGTAAGCTAAGGGATCGTTTAGCCCATATTACACATACAACACCAAACATAGGAGCTGGCACATAATTAATCATCAACACATGTGGGTGGAAAGACACCACGAAGGAAGAAACTCTTAGAGGATTTTAATAAATCTTTTAGAGATAAGAGAATTATTGTGTACCTAAAGATTATGAAGTAAAAGAACGCCATGCTGGTACCAAACATATATCTATGTCCCATATCTTAAAGACTCACCTTATTTTAAGATCAATGGATATTTACCTTTTAAAAATCAATTTTTATTATCCCATGATTAATAGGTTTAAATTTTTAAGAGACATATACTGGAAAATGAGTTAAAACTTTCACAGAATAATATTTATATACCGAGGATTTGAAAATGTTGGTTTCACTACCTGAATCACATTATTTCAAACTCCACTCATTAAAAATGTATAATTATTTAGTCATGGACTAGGGTGAAATTTACCTTTTGAATTTCAAACATTAAAAAGTCAAGCTTTTAAAGCTAAAGAAGAGTATTAAAAGAATTGCAGGGAAAATGTTTAAGTGATTTAAAAGACTTATTTAAAGCTCTTAAAATCATTTTTCTACATGAAAGCAATCAATAGAATAATTGTAATTTACTGTCTTCTATTTCTTAAAACAGCGTCTTAGCAGGTTTCCTATCAACATTTTTGTTAACTTAGATTAGGTTACCTGAAAGTAATAAAGTTAACTTTTAAAAGGTATTTTTTAACTTTGAATTACAGATATACCTTGTTTTATTATTACTTTATGGCAACTTCACAGATACTATATTTTTTACAAATTGAATATTTGTGACAACCCTGCATCAAATAAATCTGTCATCCTATGGTGCACAAAAACATACAATGATAATGATGAATGCCACTCAGCAAGACACCACACACATTGACACAAACACAGGTGTAAGACACTGATACACCAAGGCTATTAAACTTTACTGAGTAGTTTTTACAGTGTTTCCAATGTAAGCCCACAGCAGCAAGTTTGTAAACTTAATAGTCAAACCTCATATGATGACAACTTTGATGGTTATGCCAGAAAAAGTGTTAAAAATTTAATCTGAAGGGTGAATTAGGCACTGGCAATGCTGTGTAGCTTCCCAAGGGGAGCACTTCAAAGGTGACTCTGGTGATATTCAGCAATGAGACATGCAGAACTTTTTCTAGGATGAGTTAGTGAACTTATTTGCCTGACCTTGTATACACCAATATTGGAGGAGACAATTAAAAAAGAACAAATTTTAATATACTTAAGAAAAGAGATAGACAACAGTGGAATAATAGTTAGGGAGTTCAATACCCCACTGACAATTATAGAAAGTTTATTCAGACAGAAAAGCAATAAAGAAACACTGAACACATACTAGACTTTAGACCAAATGGACCTAATAAATGTTCACAGAAGATCTTACCCAACAACCGCAGAATATATATTCTTCTCCTCAGTGCATGCAACATTCTCCATGATAGACCATAGGTCAGAACATACACAAATCTCAATAAATCATTAAAAATTAAAATAATAGCAAGTACCTTCTCAAATCACCATGGAATAAAATTGGAAATAAATTTCAAGAGGAAGTCTCAAAATCATACAAATATGTACAGACTAAACTACTTTTTATTAATAATCTTTGGGTCAATGACAAAATTAAGGCAGAAATCAAAAAGTTCCTTGAAATAAAAAGAAAGATGCAACATCCCAGAACCTCTGGGATACAGCAAGAAACAAGGAGGAGTAATGAGAGGATTATTTACAGCATTAAATGCCTATATAAAAAATAGAAAAATAATTAGAAATTAATAGCTTAATATCACAAGTCAAAGAACTAGAAAACAAAAACAAATAAACCCAAAGCTACTAGAAGAAAGGATGAAACAAATATTAAAGCAGAACTAAACAAATTGGAGAACAAACATACAAAAGATCAACAAAAAAAAAGTCGGTTCTTTGATATGATAATAGATTAATAGACCACTTACTAAGCTAACCAACAAAAAAATGAGAGAAGATACAAATGAACAAAATTATAAATGAAAAAAGACATAACAAGTGATACCGCAAAAGGTCATCAGAGAACAATGTGAACAATTCCATGCTCACAAGCTAGAAAAGCTAGAGGAAATGGATAAATTCCTGAAACATACAACCTCCCAAGATTGACCCAGGAGCAAATAGAATCCTGAACAGACCAATACAAAGTAATGAGATTAAATCAGTAATAAAAAATCTCCCAACAAAGCTTGGCACCCCTAGCACAGTGGTTACAGTGCAGGCCACATCCACTCGGGGTGGCAAGTTCGAACCCGGCTCAGGCCAGCTAACCAACAACAACTGCAACAAAAAATAGCTGGGCATTGTGGCAGGTGACTGTAGTCCCAGCTTCTTGGGAGGCTGAGGCAAGAGAATTGCTTAAGCCCAAGAGTTTGAGGTTGCTGTGAGCTGTGACACCATAGCACTCTACTGAAGGTGATAGAATAAGACTCTGTCAAAAAAAAAAAAAAAAAAAAAAAAAAAAATCTCAACAAAAAAAGCCCAGGACCATCTAAATTAATAGATGGATTATACCAGACATACAAAGAAAAACTGGTACTAATTCTATTGAAATTGTTACAAAAAACTCAAGGAGGAGGGAATCTTTCTATCTTATTCTACGAAGCCAGTGTCACTCTGATAACAAAGCCAGGCAAGCACAGAAAAGAAAAGACAACTACAGATCAATATACTTGATGAACCTAGACACAAAAATCCTCATTAAAATATTAGCAGACTGAATCCAACACCATATCAAAAATACAATTCACCACAATTAAGTGGTTTTTATTCCAGGAATGCAAGGATGGTGCAACATGTGCAAATCAATAAACGTGATCTACCAACTAAACAGAAGTAAAAACAAAATCAATATGATCATTTAAATAGATGCAGAAAACACATCCAATGAATTTCAGTACCCCTTCATGATTAAAAAACTTTCAACAAGCTAGGCACAGAAGGAACATAATTCAAAATAATAAAGGCCATAGAAGACATAATCCTGAATAGGAAAAAACTGAAAGGATTAGTCCTGAGAAATTGAATAAGACAAGGATGCACATTTTCATTATTCCTATTCAACATAGTAGTAGAAATCTCAGCCAGAGCAATCAGGCAAAAGAAATATAGAAATCCTTATTGGGAGCTAGGAAGTCATATTATCTCTGTTCATTGACAATATGAACTTATACACAGAAAACCCTAAAGACTCCTCCATAAAACTCTTAGATTTGATAAATGAATTCAGTAAAGTTTCAAGATACAAAATCTATATTAAAAACTTCAGTAGCATTCCTTTACACCAATGAAGATGGAGCTGAGAACAAAAATCAGGAAATCAATCACTGGCCCAGGACAGCTAAAACAAACAAACAAACAAAATAGCCAGTTGTTGTGATGGGCACCTATAGTCCCAGCTAAGAGGGAAGCTGGGGCAAGAGAATCACTCAACCCCAAGAGTTAGAGGTTGCTATGAGCTGTGATGCCATAGCATTTTACTAAGGGGACTCTGTTTCCATAAAAAAAGTGACTTGAGGTAAGAAGAAAATGTGGAGGAATACAGAGTACTTAAATGGATAATGCTTTCAAGAAAGTTTGCTGTAAGAAATGAGAAGAAAGATGACAGGACATAGCTGAAGTGGGATGTGCCCTTAAAGAAGAATGATTTTAGGATGAATGATAAAAAGGCATATTTGCATGTCAATGGTGATGTAGCAGTTGATACTGGGTTTGGCAACAGAAGAGAAAGGGGTTAAAGACTGGGAATCTTTAACAAGTTAGGGGCAACCAGATCTAGGGTGCATGAGGAAAGAGTGGGTTAGAGATCCTGGGTTAGAGCAGGGTCCCTTAATCCACTGGCACAAAAGGGAAAAAAGAATATGAAGCAGACAGAGAGAAGCTGGTAACAATAGTATTGACAGTGTGTCCTCCAATCTGGATGGCTTCTGTTATATTTCCCATGAACTATAAGGAAGAATCACTCCTCAAGACAGAGAGTGAAGGAAGGGTGTGATATGTTTGGGGGAAGAGCCCAAGCTATGCAGTAGTCACCTGGAGAAAGGAAAGGGAACATGTCACAGCTGCCAAGCAAGATTGGGAGTCTACTTACATTCTGTGAGCATGGATTTAAAGTGAACTATTTGTGGTTCTTTATCTTTTTTCAGCAAAGTTCAGTTCTTCTGGAGCAGGCACCCAATAGACAGATGATTTAACCAGGCCTGGGCATACTGAAGACATTTGTGAGGGAGTGTCAGTTTTGGAGAATCAATACAAGATATAAAGAATTTTCATTAACAAGAGAGTATACGCAGTTTTAATTTCCAGACATTTGAATTTTACCAATAGCATTTTCTTTTCCAGAGTGGAGACTTACAAACATTTCTGTCTTTTCTCTTTTTAAGTCAAGACCCTTTAAAAAATAAGTTGCATTTATTATAATTGTCATTTCATGCCTCAAAATAAAGAGCAAAGAGTAGAAAAGATAGTTTCAGAATAAAAGGGCAGCCCTTTTAATTTAATTAAATTGAATTAAATAAATTTAGTTTTCTAGAAAAATGAAAACAAACATTTCTTTTACTTTCTAATTTTATTACTGATGAGTGGAAATTTATTGATGAACCAGCATGGAGTCATTTATAAGCACGAATTGGCAAACACTGGTGTACATCATGGACACAGAGTCTAAAGGAGTGACCCCTGATTTCTGGTTCTGATAGCCATTAACCATGTGAGCTTGGGAAAATGGTATAATTTTCTAAAACTACCACAAAATAAAGTATCTCATCCATACTTCACAATAATAACCATTACTTCACACAATAATAACCATTACTTCACAGGCCTTCTATGAATATCAAGTTGGATCACATATGTAAAGTGCTTTGTATAATACCTGGAATATATTAAGCCCTCATTTATGGTAATATTTGTTATTGCCCTTTGTACCTTCTTTGAAACTGCCATTAAAGAACCTTTTTATCCTGGCCTTTAGTGCCTCTTATAAAAGAAATCATACTAAGAATTGTACTGTGGTACTTATCAATTCTGTGAAGCATGGCAGGTAGCTTATTGTTAAGACAAAAAGGCCTGAAGTAGCATAGGATCCTCACCTATTTACATTTGCTTCCTAAATGATAAGAGCTTAATTTAACATTTACTTAGAATTATTATGTAATTGCAAGTTTTGGTTGCATCTCTTCCCTGTCAATGGGTTTTATCTTGTAACTGTTTTTAAAACAATTTTATTGTGAGCTAATCATAATTTATGATAACTCCAAGAATCCCCATGAGGATCATTAGAGAATGTTAATACTGATCTTTCAGATAGCAGTCAGAAGTCTGGTCAGTCATATGATGGATTTCAACATTCTCCTGCATAAAAGTCTTTCAGGACCTTACAATTTTAGTCAACTAAATCAACTATACACAATAAGAAGTTTGAACAGGGGGGCAGAGACAAGATGGCTGACTGAAGCCAGCTTTCCAAAGAAGCTCCCGTCCAGAAGGAGAGTTAAAGGACAGAAATTTAGCAAGTAACCTGGTGGATTAGAGCTGCACCAAGAGAGAAGGTTGAAGAACGCACATCAACCCTGCTGAGGCAAGCTGAGTCCCCAAGGATACAAACAAAAGGTACAAAATCCATCACCAAGCAAAAGGGAATCCCCTACTCCATGAGAACAACTTGGAGTGCCCCACAAACAAACGAGCAGAGTTCAAAGGTCCTCCCACTACACTCCACGGGAGAGACCCTCTAAAAACTGAAACTACCTCCCTACTAGGGTGCCATGATGTTCTCCTGCCTGGCATAAAACTGTATAAAATTGTATATATTCCCTACCTGTAATTCTGAGCTCCCAGCACTCCCTTCCACTCTAACTCTGAGGTCTGGAGGCCTGTCCCGCGGGAGTCCAGATCCTTGGGTGATTTCTCAAGGGGTGTGGACAAGACCTAGACTTAAGCTGGTCAGTGCTGATTCTGCTGCATGGGAGTGAGGAGAGGACAGCTGCTGAGAGGAAACAACGCCGGAGCAGCAGTGCCCTTAGGCACAGAGCAGCAGCCATCTTAGGCAACAATAGGGCTCACTCCCAGATATTTCAAAGCCACAACCCCTGTCTATCTGGGCAACCAGAGGAGGCTGGGCATCTTCTCAGGTGGCAACCACTGAGGAATAGATCTAGGACTGAAACACAGGCCCCATGAGTAAGGGGTTTGCCTGACACGGTACCAGCCTGGGTGGAGCACGGGGACTAGAAATGCAGGTGCACAGCCAGGAAATTCCAAGGGTGGGGCTGACCCAGAGGACAGCTTTACTGAGCCTAAGACACACCCGGCTCTCAAAGGATCATCAGCCTATAGACAAAGGAAGGCGGGAGGCTAGAACTGACACCTAACCGTGCTGTGAATACAAATCTGCAGGAGCAAAGACAGGGCCTGAGGCAAAGGTTCTGGGAACTCAAAACAGCTTCTCTTCTACAGGGGAATTTAGCAGGGACAGAAACAAATTCCACAAAGTTGTTCTGTTCTGTCAGTAACATCAATCCAGGGCAGGGCTAGAACTGAGTGAACACCCCCAGCCTCCATCAAGTGCCCTAGATTGTCAGGCCTCACCTCCCTCTGCTGGATAGAGACAGAGAGCAGTGGCCTGGATGAGCAGATATAGATTTCCTTGTGATTCAGGCAGGTGCAAATCCCTGGAGTATCTGCTCACTGGAGTCAACTGGGTCACAGCCCTGCAGGGCTATCAATGACTGGGTGTGAAAGAGGTGCAAGGTGGAGAAGGAGGCATTAACCTTCTCAGACTAATCTATTTGCTGGGTGGGTCCTCCTGACTTCATGGAGCACCAGAGCAAGTCATATTTGAGTTGTCACCAGACCTCTGTGATCCAGTTGCCAGAGACTTTTAAAACTCTCCCACCTGAGGCAGGTGCGGACTGAGACAATTGATTTGAACCTTTTGAACTGAGCCAATCACCCAAGGACTATTCAAGTGGTGCCCTGGGTGTGTGGTTGTAGGAAGGTTTGATTTTCCTTTCCAATTGTTGCCTCTTGGGGGTGGGGTGACTTAATTGCTGGTATTTCTCCACAGCTGAGACTTCAACCCAGAGTAACTGTTTCACTAGGATCAGACAGAGACCAGCTGAAAACAAGACAGAACCACTTAGCCCCCACAACACCAAACAGGTCCCCAGGTTCTCAGGCCGTAGCACTGTACAGGTCCTCAACAGAGCTCCAGGGGAAAAGGTCAAACAGTGTAAAATAATCATGGGGCAGAATCAGCAGAAAAACTCTGGTAACATAAATAACCAGAATAGATCAACCCCCTCCCCCAAAGAAAGATATGGCAGATGTAACTGATTATCCCTTTCATAAACAGCTGGCTGAGATGTCAGAAATCAAATTCAGAATTTGGATTGCAAACAAGATTAATAGAATGGAGGAAAATTTGGAATTAGAAATTCGAGGAGCAATTCAAAAGTCGGAATTAGAAATTCAAGGAGAAATTCAAAAGTTGTCTCAAGAATTTAACAAATTTAAAGACAAAACCACAAAAGCAAGAATTTGCAGACCTCAAAGATCTGAAAAATACAGTAGAATCCCTCAGTAACAGAGTGGAGTAAGCAGAAGAAAGGATTTCTGACATCGAAGACAAAGCTTTTGAATGCTCCCAAACTCTCAAAGAGGAAGAGAAATGGAGAGCAAAATAGATCATTCTCTCAGAGAGCTCTAGGATAATTTGAAGAAGGCTAATATCTGCCTCATTGGAATCCCTAAAAGTGATGAAGTGGGCTCACAAGGCACACAGGCCCTTCTCCATGAAATTATGAAAGAGAATTTTCCAGACATGCCAAGAGATTCTGAAATTCAGATAGCAGACAGTTTCAGAACCCCAGCATAACTGAATCTGAATAAGACATCTCCCAGGAATATCATAATTAACATCACTAAAGTTAATATGAAGGAGAAAATTCTGAAAGCAGCCAAACGTAAGAAATCCATTACCTACAAAGGGAAGAATATTAGAATGACTATAGATCTCGCTGCTGAAACTTTTCAAGCCAGAAGAAGGTGGTCATTGACTTTTAATCTCCTAAAGCAAAATAACTTTCAACCTGGGATCCCGTATCCAGCTAAACTGAGTTTCATTTATGATGGAGAAATTAAATACTTTAATGACCTTTATATGTTGAGGAAATTTGCCATAACAAAACCAGCTCTTCAGGATATTCTCAGACCTATCTTCCATAATGATGAGCTCAATTCTCTACCACAAAAGTAACTCATACATAAACTTTTGATCAAACTCCAACTTCCACAGTGGCAAAAGAATTAAAAATGTCCACTGGACCTTTGAAAAACTCGATACACAATATTTTACCAGACTTATCAATATTCTCCATTAATGTGAACAGCTTAAACTGTCCTCTAAAGAGGCACAGGTTAGCTGACTGGATACAAAAACTCAGGCCAGATATTTGCTGCATACAAGAATCACATTTTACTTTAAAAGATAAATATAGGCTCAGGGTGAAAGGATGGTCATCTGTATTTCAGGCAAATGGTAATCAGAAAAAAGCAGGTATTGCAATTCTATTTGCAGACACAATAGGCTTTAAACCAACAAAAATAAGAAAGAATAAGAATGTTCACTTCATATTTGTTAAGGGTAATACTCAAAATGATGAGATTTCAATTATTAATATTTATGCACCCAACAAGAATGCACCTCAATTTATAAGAGAAACTCTAAGAGACATGAGCAACTTGATTTCCTCCAGCTCCATAATAGTTGGAGATGTCAATACTTCTTTGGCAGTGTTGGATAGATCCTCCAATAAGAAGCTGAGCAAAGAAATTTTAGATTTAAACCTAACCATCCAACATTTGGATTTAGCAGACATCCACAGAACATTTCATTCCCCCCAAAAATGAATACACATACTTCTCATCAGCCCACGAAACATACTCTAAAATCAATCACATCTTAGGTCACAAGTCTAACCTCAGTAAATTTAAAGGAATAGAAATTATTCCTTGCACCTTCTTGGACCACCATGGAATGAAAGTTGAACTCAGTAACCACAGGAATCTGCATCCTCATACAAAAGCATGGAAGTTACGTAACCTTATACTGAATGATAGCTGGGTCAGAGATGAGATTAAGAAAGAAAATGCCAAGTTTTTGGAATGAAATGACAATGAAGACACGAATTATCAGAACCTCTGGAATACTGCAAAAGCAGTCCTAGGAGGCAAATTTATATCACTGCAAGCCTTCCTCAAGAGAACAAAAAGAGAGGAAGTAAACATCTTAATGTGACATCTCCAGCAACTGAAAAAGGAAGAACATTCCAACCCCAAACCCAGTAGAAGAAAAGAAATAACCAAACTTACAGCAGAATTAAATGAAATTGAAAACAAAAGAACTATACAACAGATCAATAAATCAAAAAGTTGTTTTTTTGAAAAGGTCAATAAAATAGATAAACCTTTGGCTAACCTACCCAGGAAAAAAAGAGTCAAATCTCTAATTTCATCAATCAGAAATGACAAAGACGAAATAACAACAGACTCTTCAGAAATTCAAAAAATCCTTAATGAATATTATAAGAAACTTTATTCTCAGAAATATGAAAATCTGAAGGAAATTGACCAATGCTTGGAAGCACGTCACCTTCCAAGACTTAGCCAGAATCAAATGGAAGTACTGAACAGGCCAATATCAAGTTCTGAAATAGCATCAACCATACAAAATCTCCCTAAAAAGAAAAGCCC
>CAUYPK010010774.1:0-14801 GCA_963574355.1 Loris lydekkerianus
AAAGGAACGTATTAGTTAGCATTCCCACCAGCAGTGCAGAAGTGTTCCCTTTTCTCCACATCCACACCAACATGATGTTGGTATTTTAATGGGAATTGCATTGAATCTGTAGATTATTTGGGGTGTTGTAGACAATTCAACAATGTTGACACTTCTCAGCCATGAGCATGGTATGTACTTTGATCTGTTAACATCTTTTGCTATTTCTTTTCTCAGTGTTTCATAGTTTTCTCTGTAGAGATCCTTCAGAGCCTTTCTTAAGTATATTCCAAGGATCAATGGTGATATGGGACTGGTTCTCAGGTTCTCTATTATTGGTATATGTGAAGGCTACTGATTTGTGAGCATTGATTTTATATCCTAAGATGTTTCTGTAGTTCTTGATCACTTATAGGAGTCTTGTGTTTGAGTCCTTGGGTTTTTCTTTAAGTATAATGTAATATTGTCAGCAAAGGGCAATAGTTTGACCTCCTTTTTCCTCATTTGGATACCCTTGATATCCTTCTCTTGCCTGATTGCATTGTCTAGGACTTCTAGCTCTATGTTGAAGAGTAGTGGCAATAGTTCCAGAGAGCATGGTCCACATCGCAAAGGTCCAAAGCAAAAGACAATGGCATAGGTCCAGAGAGAAAGAAACACTCCTGTACTGTTGATGGGACTGAAAACTAGTACAACCTTTATGGAAAGAAGTACTGAGAATCCTTAAAGAATTAAAAGTAGACTTTCAATTGGATCCTGCAATCCCTTTACTAGGTATCTACCCAAAAGAAAATAAGATGTGCACTCAAATGTTTATAGCAGCCCAATTCACAATTGCACAGCTGAGGAAACAGCCAAAGTGACCTTCAGTGCATGAATGGATTAATAAACTGTGGTATATATGTACTACAGAATACTATTCAACCATAAAAAAGATGGAGATTTTGTATCCTTTGTTACAATTTGGATGGATTTGGAGAACACACTCCTACTGTAAAGTATTATAAGAATGGAAAAACAAGCATTGCATGTACTTAATACTAATCTGAAACTTGTAGATTAATAACAACATACTCACATGAAAGAAAAACTCAAATTAAAATCCAAGAATGGATAAGGGGGTTGGCAGGTTTCTTCCCAGCAGGAACAATGTGCAGGTATATGGCACACTTCCTATGTGAAGGACACAAGTACCAATTAGACTTTACAGATGCAAACAATGTAATCCAATTGTATGTACTCTCATATTAATCAGAAAATTTGTAAAAAGAACATGCAAAGAAGAGAAGGGTAACTACATTTATAAGGGTCCAGAAGTTGATCCAGAAGTGTAAATTGTGTCATGTTTAGAACTGTAATTATAAACATGAAAATGCTCTGAAGCAATATGTGCTCACCTTTTTGTCCCTGAAAACTTAAGCCCATTTGTCCCCCTGGATTAAAATTTCAGCTTTCATTAAAAAAAAAGAAAGGAAGAAAAATTAGCCAGGCATTGTAGCGGGTCCCTGTAGTCCCAGCTACTTGGGAGGCTAAGGCAGGAGGATTGCTTGAACCCAGAAGTTTGAGGTTGCTGTGAGCTAAGCTGATGCCACGGAATTCTAGCCTGGGCAACAGAGTCAGACTTTGTCTCAAAGAAAAACAAAAAAAAGGTAATCATTTAATTTAAACACCCATATAAGCAAAAGCATCTTTAGTGATGTATTAGAAGGAGGATAAGTGAATGGTGAAGATGATAGGAAGGAATGGAGTAGATGCCCAGATTCAGGTACACAAACCAGGAAACAGAGCACACCATGAACTCTTTTTTTTTTTTTTCTTTTTCTTTTTTTAAGCCATTGTTAATCTATTTTTCACAACCTTGCATAAGTCAGTGGTAAATAATGACAAGCAAAGTAGCAATCTTTACTATAGATTTTATCCATGAGTTGAGAAATTAAATATTTTGTGCAACAGAACAATGACTAATAATTTAATTACAGATCATCATGTTTAACTGGGTGATTATTAATTTAACTATGTGATATTTAAGATGAGGGATGTGGCAAATTTTGCACGTAATTCCAAAATAGAGGTGTGAAATATCATTTTCCCATGTGACTATTTGGTTTATCCTAGATATTTACTATGTATAATATTACAGCTGTCAAGGAGACATAGAAATTAAAAACAAGTTAAAAACCAAAACCTTGTTGAGGTTTATTTTCCACTTTGAGGCAGCTAAGACTTTAAAAATGTTCTGCCCAGGGTACAGACAGTGCTTCTCAAATGTCCTGATGTGAATGGAGGTGAGAGGACATTATGGTTGACTTTAAGGACAAATCATTTTATCCACACTGTCTTCTCACATGACTGCCCATGCCCATGCACTGCTCCTGACCTTCATTTTAGGCATTGCTCAGTACCTTTTGGTGAGAGTGTGCCAGGGAAACAGGTTT
Organism: Loris lydekkerianus; assembly: GCA_963574355.1. NCBI lineage: Eukaryota > Metazoa > Chordata > Mammalia > Primates > Lorisidae > Loris > Loris lydekkerianus. Next base: position 2,415 of record CAUYPK010010774.1, read on the forward strand.
TATGAGAGGATGTGATAAAAGATGTGATAATCTTGTCCCAAACCAGCTCTTCCCTTAAGGCCCTGTCCTCCTCAAAGCTTTGTGATGCCACATTCCCTAATCAAGGAGTCAGGCTATAAAGGCATAAAGGGACACCAAATTTGCTTTTCCAGCCAACTTCCCTCTTTCTGTCCCAAGATGCGAGTTGGGAAAGATGGACTTCACTCAATACATTATTAGAATAATGTGTATTGTTACATTGATGCATTACTGCTCACCATAGCAATGAGTCTGGGTATTTTAGCTGCCTTAGAATATCCCCTAAGAAAGTGTTTTACCCTTTTTCAGAACCAGCCTTCTTACTGTGGTTCAAGACTTCGCCATCAGCTGAGATCTTGATGTTTGTGAGAAGCTGGATTTAAGGAGTGTACCTTCAAGACCAGAAGTGGCCCCAGTCACAAATGGACATTATCCACACATTTTCATCTGGACTGTCATACTCACTGTGCTCCTCTCCTTTGTCTCCTTGTCAAATCCCTGACACTTTTGACCTCAGATTTGCCCACATACTGTGGTTGTTCCCTTTACCTTGGAGTAGTCCAAGATTCTTGAATGCAAATAACTTTGTTTTAAGCAGATAAGAAATTTATTGGCAGACTAATAAGTACTCCCTAGAATTGATAAAAAGCCTGAAGAACTAGGCTCAAGAAATAAGCCAGAACCAAGAGAGACCCAGAGATTAGAACAGCCAAATCCACATGCTGAGTGAAGTTACACTAGGCTGCTGTCACTGCACAGGACATGGAAAAAACACTGGGAGCCCCTTGGACACTGCTGACACTGGATGCTGCTACCACTGTCACTTCTGCCAAAATGAATTATTTCTTGGACTTACTTCTCCATCCTGGAGTCCTTAATGGCTTAGATCACACAACATACCCTTATTGCTTGGAATATGGAAACAGAGTCACTCAAGTTATGCCTTAGTCATGGGAAGTGGGCCCTACATCTAATGAAGGGAATTTCCCAAAATAGAAAGAGGTTCATACATCGAACACTGAAAACCAAACTGTTATATACATGTACCTATATTCAGAGATGAAATCTCCTAAAGGATTGCTGGCTCCAATTTCATATTATGGGCCAGGCTTTGGCACATCACACTCCATGAAGCTCCAACATGTGTCCATCCTGGTATTCAGAGTTTATCACTCTAGCTAGATATTTGTCACTTATAATGACTTTGTCCCAGTGGGTATCCCAAGTTAAGGAAATTTTAATAATTATTTTCCTGTTTAATATGATCAGGTCAAATTCTTCCCCTAATATACACTTAATTTATATTGAAGCATTTGAGTATTTTGTGTAATTATCCAAGGGCTAAGAAGTATTTTTTATGTTTTAGGATTTAAATAATAACAACATATTTATTAAAGGCCTACTATGTTCTAGGCATATATGTTTTTTACTATAATCCCATAAGCATTATTTCACTCATTTTTACAAATGAGGAAAGTGAGGTTAAGTGACTTGCCCACAAAACTAGTAAAGCCAAATTTTTAATTTATTCTGATTCCTCAAAAACCTATACTTTCCTATGTCACTTCACCAGAAAACCTAAGACTTCTATAGATACATTATTCCATATGCAGGTAGAGCTAAAATTATGTCAGCCAATTTTGTTTCAGATTTTAGATCTGTGCTTATTGTTTCGTGCCTGATGATTTACTTTCTATACTTGCCTAACAGAGAAGGTAACAGATGCACAGTGCGAGTAGAAGAAAAACAAAATGTGTCCTGCTGCCAAAGTCAAAATTAACTCTAACAGGAGGGAAAAGTTGAAGGTGGCAATTTTCTCTGCAATAGTGTTTATTTTAAATTACCCATGCTTCTACAACATTTTACAAATCATTGAAGATATCAGAGATCTACCTTTTTAAAAATCGTTTCTTTAATGGAAATGTTTGCAAATTCTTAAAAAGCAGATAACTATCTGCATTCATGATTCTTACCTATTCACTTCCACGTCTTTCTTTCCCTACTTGACTCTGCAATCCATGGAGACCATGTCTTATCCATTTTTTCATTACCCCCACCACCACCACCACCACCAAAAGTAGAGACTCAGTGGAGGAAGGAAGGAATATCAAGCAAATTATTATCAAGTTAAAAACAGTACAAAGGAGGTTGGGCATATCAAGCTAAGGCCGTTTCTCTCCCAACCAGAGAGTTCTTTCTAGTCCTCTATCAACCTCCTTAATAGGACAGGAGTCTCTTTCCCAAGTCTAACGGGTACATAAAAGGAGGAAGATTCAAATTCAGCTAACACCCACTGAGCACCTGTTATGTGTCAGGAGCTTTCATGTACAATATCTTATGTAAAACATCTAATAACTTCATAGCTATTATTATCTTCACTTTTCAAATGAGAACACTTAGGCTCAAAGAGATTACATGTTTCACCCAAGGTTTCACAGCTAATAAGGGGCAGGGTTGAGGTCAAACTGGTCTCAATTAAAGCACAGGGCTCATTCCACTCCCTCACTGCTCCTTCCACAGAATGCGCCAACCCATAGACTGTCATTCGTTACTTGACAATGGGAATACCTTCTGAGAAATATGTCGTGAGGTAATTTCATCACTGTGTGAACATCATACAGTACACAAACCTAGATGGTATAGCCTACTGCACACCTAGGCTATATTGTATAGCCTATAGCTCCTGCCTAGGAGCGAACCTTAAAGCATATTACTGTACTAAATACTGTAGACAATTGTAATGCAATGGTAGGTATTCATGTATCTCAACATCTTTAAACATAGGAAAGTAAAAATACTATAATTTTATAGGACCACTCTCATATACCCAGTCCATTACTAAACAAAACATTGTTATACAGTGCACATATACCATATTTTAGTAGAATAGTTGGTACACATTTTTCAAGACAAATATCCCTGATATAGGGATGAGTTTTATAAATGTTAGCATTTTAAGTTATATGAAATATGGTAACAGTTTCCCAAAAAATATTAAATCCATCTCTATCTTATATCATTACCTCTGATCAACAGCTGTGTTGGAGACCTCCATTCTGTTTGTAATGTCAAAAGGAAGCTGGAACTTGTGATATTTATTTTTTATTTTTCATTTCCTTTTCTTTCACTTTGCCTATAGGTATTCATTAACTGTGATAATTTAAAGAACAGTAGGATGACATCTCTGGTTAAAATAAATTTCTGCACTGTTTTTGTCAGATAAGTAAGCACCAGAAATCTGTACCTTGGTTTATAGAAATTTTCTTGATTTATTTCCTTTCAACCCTTAATTGAGATCACTTTGGAACAAATAGGGGTTTTGACTGGGAATTAGATGGAGAGAGATTAGGGAGTTGAAGCTATTTGAGAGGTAGTGCAGACTTTGGGAAAGAGTATAATGTGTCTGAGAAAAGGTAAAACAAAAAAAGCCTGGGTTAAAGAGTAGAGTTTAAAATAGCAGAAAGCATATTAAGAAGAAGGTAATAAACACACCCAATACAGACTGCCATATACTAAAGAGATTATTCCTAAGAGACTACAGCCAGTAGGATGGTGATATTAAGAGCAAAGGGAGGCTCTTATTTCACCTTTATGAGTGAGTAAATCAAATGCCCAAGGTGAAGTGAAATAGTTCTTAATTTATATTTTAACATCAAAACAAATTTTAAATCACTGATTATTACCGTTCCTCAAAAAAAAAAAACTATTGCCTTTTGTACATATTATCAATCAAAACATTCTCAAAGTTGACTCTAGTTCATGATCAATCAATAAGTATCTAAGAGGCCAGAAGTCTCCTGCTTTTGACCCTGAGTCACTGAGTCTCATCTAGGAAGATTTTTCAGCTCAACAAAAATTTTGTTCCAATCTAGAAACCACTGGACAACTTCCAGGTAAATTTCAAGACAATTGTATAACCAGTTACATGTATATGCCCAGTGGGCTCAGCAATGGAATAATAGCCTCTCTCTTACTGACCTGAAGAATTTGTATTCCAGTTTGCTGGGCAAGCCAACAGTCCCTATAAGGACTCCAACTATAGCTCCTGACAGGAGGAAGAGGCTCCAAGCAGAAGTGACCATGATGTCTAACTTGTGACTCAACCCCCTGGTTGCTGATAGTTGGACCCTTCCCTGGTCCAATTAGCAACTGGGCTGAAAGAAAGTCCATTTTAGGCTTCCCCGTAGCCATGAAATACAGGCAGTCCACAGGTTATAAACAAGATTGTTCTTAAATCGAATTTATATGTAAGTTGAAACAGGTACATTTACCTATTACCTGTAATAGTCTCCATACCTGTAATAACCTCCATTTATAAGTGTGAGTTGTACATAAGTTGGATGTTTGTAACTCGGGGACTACCTGCAGACAGTTTCAAGAGCACTTTCTGATGGGTATTCACACCAGACTACTAAATGTGTTCTTTGCAAGATGAATGTATGAACTGGCCATTGGAACTGGGAGCAGAAGCAGACAGACACAGAAAGGAGCAGATTTACAGGAAGAAGTTATTCCTTCAGTGGTGGAGCAGTAGATTGACAACGAGGATCCTAAACAAACTTCAGTTCTATCATATGAGACAGCTGGCTATGGTTTCTCTTTTTCCTAAGATGTGTTATTTATTCAGATTATCCTGAGTTCTCCTGAGCCCCAATGCATCCATTAGGAATCGCTAAGTTTTGCAATGGTGATAAATAACATGAATATTTCAAAGTTTAACACAACAAAAGTATATTTCATTTTTGCAGAATCCACTCCAGGGCATATGTCCTTCAATATTGCAGACTGTTTCTAGCTGAGAATTGATCACTGGCTCTTAAGTACTTCTTCCTACATATTACATATTATTTCCACTCCCAGCCAACAGGCCAGAGCTTATCACATGATCCACCCAACTGTAAGGGAGTTGAGAAATGTCATTTTCAAAGTGCTGAGAAGACGAAAACTGGAAATATGAGTGAATCAGGTACCCAAATGAGGGATACCTTGCTAACATCCCTTTAACCTTTCACTGGGGCCTTATGTTAATCATTTCAGCCTCCCCTACGCTTCACTGAAACCTATCAGGTTGTGTCATTTACTCACCTTTGATTCACACTCAGACACACCTAGCCACACCTCTTGCCACTAGCAAATTGGATGCCTCATGATAAACAAAACTTGTAGCAAGCAGGGACTTGCATTGTTGAGTGGATACTTTCAGCTGCCCTTTTTTTCCTTCTAAAATAAAAATAGTAGCAGAGAATCATGGATTTCTGCCATGCGGGAGAAAAAAGATAATAAGAGCTAATGAGATCATCTCAGTAGGACCAAACTAGTATAAATTATTTCTTTGTAGGTTATTATAAAAGAGTAAATTCAATCCAAAAAGGAAAAAGGGGGGAGGGGGGAGGGAAGCTAAAATTTACTGAGTATCTACTTTGTGCCGTCACTTTACACAGACCTTATTTCATTTATTTACCACCAAACAGTACCTATGAGCTAGATAGTACTATTTCCCAGTTGATTAAACTAAAGAGGTTATACAAGTTGCCCAAAATCACACAGCCAGCACCTGGTGCTGTAAAAATTCAACCCAGGCTTCTAAATCCAGACCTCCAAATCCATGCTTCTCATAATTTCACGAAGCATGAAAAGCAGCAAACCTAAAATACATCCTAGGAGAGACAATCCAGATTTTCTGGGACTATTCCAAAAAGAAATTGGTTTAGGAAGAACTGAACTAATTTTAGGAACGTTCTCAAGACTTTGGAAGATGACAATCTATTGTGCATTCATTGATGCATTCACATATTCAAAAAGAATTAATGAATTAGGATAAAAAGGAAATAAACCTAAAAAGTCAAGATTGAAATCCCTGTTCTCAATTTTGCTCACTGTGTTTAGGCACAGATCCATGAGTAAAGAGAAGACCATGATACAGTGGGATAAGAGGTGAGATAGGAGTAAGCAAGTGGTATTGAGGGTCTTAACCCAATGTTGCTATTCAGTTCCCTGAGAAACAGACTCAGAGGGAAATGGGTGTTTAGGAGGCTTCCTTTCAGAATTAGCACCTATATTATGAAGTGGAAAAAGCTGAATTGAGCAAAAAGAGATGTTGGACTATGATACAGCCTTTCTGTGGAGGATTATGGAGGTAGAATGGTCTACAGAGTTGTCCCAACTGTGGCAAGGACTAGGTTTTCATGCTTTTATAACAACTAGTCATTGTTTACAGGCTTCCTCTAGGAAGAAAATCATGACCTTAAGCAAAAATGACTAAGTCCTCTTCAACTAAAGGCAATCTCCAGACTGGGCAGTGGCTCATGCCTGTAATCCCAGTACTCTGGGAGGCTGAAGAGGATGGATTGCCTGAGCTCACGACCAGCCTGAGCCAAAGTGAGACCTCATGTCTAAAAAAATAGCCAGGCATTGTGGCAGGTGTCTGTAATCCCAGTTACTCAGGAGGCTGAGGCAAGAGAATCATTTCAGCTCAAGAGTGTGAGGTTGCTATGAGCTGTGATGCCACAGCACTCTCCTGAGGGCAACAAAGTGAAACTCTGTCTCAATAATAATAATAATAATAATAATAATAATAATAACAATCTCCAGAATGAAATGTAGCTGAGATCTATTGGTTATCAACACTCTGAACAGTTAGGAGAATGAGTGCTTCAGTCCTGACCCAAGCAACACATCATAGCATCCACCACACCCAACTTCAAGGAAGATTTCCTGGGTAAGATGGCCCTGGAGCTGAGTACTAAAGGACCAGCAGATGCTATGTAGGAAAATGGCACAAAAACATGGTGGGCCTGAAGAGAGCATGTTCAAAGAAGTTTATCAGCACTCATACATGTAGGAATGAATAACACATATAGGAAAAGAGAAAGCACTGGGGTGGAACAGGAGAGTAGAGGCCAGAACCTGCAGAACATGGCAGACTATGCTGAGGAGTTTGGACTCTTTCCTGAAGGCAGTGGGGTGGCATTCAAAAATTATATTCAGAGAGTGACATAATTGGATTTGCTTTGTAGAAATGTCATTCTGGCAACCAGTGGAGAATGTTACACAGGGATAAAAATGAACAAAGAGAAGGAAACACATTAGGGGGCTGTGATAGTAATTTCCAGAAGGAAGAATACTTGAATTGACAAATAGCAGTAGCAATGATCATGGATAAAAGAGGACAGATTCCAGGATATTAAGTGGGAAAAACAAAGAAAACTTAAGAAATCAACTGAATATTATGAGGTAAAGAGTCAAGAGTGACTCAGAGAATGGTTCCATTTATGTGTTGATGTCAACCTGGAGTGAAAGATGGTAAATTCAGTTCTGAACATAATGTCTGTGACATACTCATGTGGATATCTCTAGCTATAGATGTTTGCCCTTTCTTGGAGCTTCTAAGTTGGAAATTCCCATGGTTTGGGTATGGTTTTCCCCATTGAATTTTATGTTGAAATTTAATCCCCAATGTAGCAGTGTTGGTAGGTGGGGCCTAATGGGAGTTGTTTGGATCATGACAGGTGATGCCTCATGAGTAGATTAATACCCTTTCTCCGGGGGAGAGGTTTAGTGAGTTCTCACTCTATTAGTTGCTACCAGAGTTGGTCATTAAAAAAAGCCTGGCACCTCCTGCCTCTCTCTCTTCCTTCCTCCCTCACCACATGATTTCTGCACACAACTGCTCCCCTTCACCTTCCACAATAAGTGGAAGCAGCCTGAGGCCCTCAACAGATGCCTGAGCTTGAACCTTCCACTCAGCAGAACCGTGAGCCAAATGATTCTCTTTTTGTTAGAAATTACCCAGCCTCAAGTATTTCTTTATGGCCATACAAAACTAAGACAGATATAGAGTCAGAGTCTACACATAGGTGGTAGGTAGAAGCCATGGGAATGCATGAAATCACCCAAGGAGCATACACTCTGGACTGTACAGAGACACATGGGAGAAAAAGTACTTCAGGTAGAAAGGAGCCCACAAAGAATTGTTAGAAATGTAGGAAGAAAATCAGGAGAGAGAGATGTCTTACAAGTAAAAAGAGGGGAAAGTATCAAGAAGTACAAAGAGCAGTTGACTGCCACTGAAAAACGTAGCAAGATAATTTTTCCAGAGTATTGAAAAAGCAGGGAATTATGGGTAACCATGGACAGGAATATTTCAATGACATGGAGAAGACAAGGTCAGAGTAAAGAAAATAAAAGAAACACTAATGAACTTTAAAGATAGATTAAGCTAAGTAAAATACTTCAGTCACAAACAGCTTGGTTCTAATTATATGAAGTACTGATAAAAACAGAACATAGAATGATGGTTTCCAGGAGCTGCGGAGAGGGGAAATAGAGAGTTATTGTTCAATGGGTATGGAGTTTCTATTTAGAAGATGAAAAAGTTCTGAAGATGAATGGTGATGGTGGTTACACAACAATTGTGAATGTACCTAGTGCCACAAAACTCTACACTTAAACATGGTTAAAAGGGCATATTTTATGTTATGTATATTTTACTACAATAAAAAAGAGATGGAGAGAATAAAACAGTGAATGAGAGAAGAGAAAATGGAAGGACTGAGTGTAGCCCTCTCTCAAGAAAGCTTAAATGGGAAGAGAAAGAGAAACAGGACAATATCTATAAAAGGATGTGAGGCCAAGAGGGGCATTTTTAAGAGAGAGCCAGTAGAAAGGAAGACAATCAAAGGTACAGCAAAGGACTGTGAGCTGAGCAAGACAAAATGATGGGGAAACAGAGGCATTGAGAATTTCATCCTAGTGAACACAAAGGGAGGTACGATAACATAATGGAAGCATGAATTTGTTTGTCTGTTTGCTTTCAAACAAGGTCTCACTCTGTTACCTGGGTTGGAGTGCATCATCATAGCTCACTGCAACCTCAAACTCCTAGGCTCAAGAGATCACACTTCACTAATTTTTCTATTTTTTGTAGATACAGGGTCTCACTGTTCAGGCTGGTTTCGAACTCCTGATCCTCCTGCCTCAGCCCCCCACAGTCCTAGGATTATAGGTGAGAGCCACCTCACCTAGCCCACCAGTAGCATGAATTACGACTGTAAAGGATAACAAAATGTCTTGCTTTGCCCAGATGAACTTAAATTGGGAAAATATAGAAAACCATTAATGCTTCTTTTAAGTTTGAAAATCAATATCTAATTCATTGTGATTGTTCTAAGCAGCTGATAGTGACCCACACAAGTCACAGATTAAATGGGCCAATTACATAAAATAGTGTATCATGTACAATACATGAACCCAATGATACTTTTGCAATAAATAATTTTTTAGTTTTCCAATTACATGTTGGATGACATTTTATTTAAGACAGAAAATTATGAATTTTGAAAAGTACTACCAAATTTCAAGAGAAGAGTACTGCCTAAAAGTTGTATTCTTAAATATTTCTCTAATTAAAATTTAATTTAATGTATGTTATTTTTATAGAACATAACTTAAAATACCTACAAGAAAAATATATTTAGATCTTGGATTTATTTGAATCATAGGTAAAGACATAGTTAAATAAAAGAGCAAATTATTTCCTCCAGAGTAAAGAAGGGTGAGGGATTTCTTTAGAAGCAACACATGTATTTTAGGGCTGTCTAAATGGTCTTTGCAAATGATCATCAGACACGTAAGAAATAATGACTAAACACTATGATGTATTTTTTCAGCCTAAATATAAAAGTTTAAGAATTATAAAGATAAAAATCCTTAACATTTCTATTCATGGGGCGCCCACCCCATATGCCAGAGATTCAAGCCCAGCCCCAGCCAAAAAACTGAAAAAAACAAACAAACAAACAAAAAAAAAATTTCTATTCATGAACATACACATACACTCAAAAGTGCTTGTCAGATTTGGTTATTGGTCATGATTACATGAATTTGTATCATTTATTAGTTATATGAAGATAAAAGGCCAGGAAATAACATACAAACAGTAATTCTCATTTTCAGTGCCCTGCCTAACATGAATTGAGTATTGGGCTTCATGTGGCAACCTTTAGATCCAATCTATATAATTATGTAAATTAAGAGCTCTCCTGTTCAGTACATGTGTATGAGCTCATTAAAAAACACCTTCAGGGTCATAATAATGACAATATTGATAATAAAAATTGATAATAATGACACTGATGTATACATATCTATGCAAATACATACATAATTCCCAGACAATAGTTAAATTTAACATCTTGATTTGACATGTGAGAAGTATATCAGAACAGTCATAAAAGATATGTAACACAAGTATTTACAAAAGCAAGTATTTAGAAGCCAGCTACAGTATATCCAAAACATAGTCATTAGGCACTGAGGACAGGCTACATTAAAAATGAAAGATGACATTGTCCCCTGAGGTCTGGAACATGTGGACCAATTAAAAGTTAAACGAGAAAAACGCAAAGAAATTAAAAGATTGATCTTTTCTGATAAGATGTCAAGCAAGTGAAGATAAGGTCCCCTTTCAACATTTTCTTTAATAAGCTAGAAATTGGTATGCCCTGTTACTACACTGTTATTGCTAAACTATTCCCTTTCCTTAAAGAGAACAGGACACTATGTTCTTATAAAAAGGTAATAAAAGAGCTTCATTTAGGTGTGCAAAGTACTGTTCTAGGCCAATTATTCAATTGTTGCTTTGAGTAGACCTGTAACACTGATTCAATATTTAAATAATTTCTTAGAAAATACCATTATAGTAAATATTTTTAAATGGAAAAATACATTCTCTTACATTGTTGAAATGTTTTCCTAGTTAGTAATAGATGATGGACTTTTTCTAGCTCATGTATTAATCAGTATATATAGATGTAGACATAGTTATAGATATATATATATACACATAGATTTAAATTGGAAGAAAGCTTTTAGAGTAATGCTAGCACAACAAAGCTACGTAACTACATCTCTCTATGATCTTATGAACCCAGACCTTATATTTCATAAAAATTTTCAAAGCCAATCAGTAGGTGTGTTCAAAATCAATTACCCTTCATTCATTAAATGCTCTAAGTTATAAATAAGCATAGAATTCATCTTGGGAAACTCTAATATTACATTTGGCATCAATGTAAAAGTAAGATTTTCCTAAGAATGTCTACCATTACCCTCTATGGTGTACAAACATTTTGAGATAAAAGTAAAAGTGAATGGTTTCAAGATAGAATGTTAAAATTTAATATGTCTTGAAAAATCAAGGAATAGTAGTTGTAGTACACAGTCTCCACCCATCATATAAATGCCTAGGAGCAAAATAATGTTTTCCTTTCTCTTGTACTTTTTTTTTTTTTTTTTTTTTTGAGGTAGGGTCTAACTCTGGACCAGGCTGGAGTATAAGGCATGATCATAGTTGACTACGGTCTCGAACTCCTGGGCTAAAGTGATCCTCCCACCTCAGTCTCCCAAGTACCTATGACTAAAGCTGTGCATCACCATATTTGTTTAATTTTTAAAAAATTTTATATAGGTGGGGTCTCTCTATGCTGCCCAGGCTAGTCTTAAACTCCTGGCCTCAAGTAATCTTTCTCTTCTACTTTAAACTACATTCTTTTCTTTGATTTTTTTAAAAAAATTCCCCACAATTAGCAAATGGGCTTAACCAAAAATAAGACCTATGCCTAATTATGTTTTTATCATTGACATAGACTATTATGCTACTTTCCAGTGCACATATATATAAGAATAACTGTAGTTATCTCTTACACAAAGTTTTCACAAGTAAAATGTTTAAACTTTCACTACTGGATGTTATTTTCTGTTTATTTGAATATTGTCTATTGTTATTAACTAATTAAAAATTCTTACTATTTTTAAGTTATTGAAATATATACCATAACATGGTAAAGATGAAATAACAACAGACTCCTCAGAAATTCAAAACATCCTTAATGAGTATTATAAGAAACTCTATTCTCAGAAATACAAAAATCTGAAGGAAATAGACCAATACTTGGAAGCACACCACCTCCCAAGACTTAGCCAGAGTGAAGTGGAAATGTTGAACAGGCTTATATCAAATTCTCAAATAGCATCAAGTATACAAAATCTCCCTAAAATGAAAATCCCGGGACCAAATGGCTTCACATCAGAATTCTACCAAACTTTTAAAGAGGAACTAGTACCTATATTACTCAACTTTTTCCAAAATATAGAAAAAGAAGGAATATTACCCAACACATTCTATGAAGCAAACATCACCTTGATCTCCAAACCAGGACCAAACCCAATAAGAAAAGAAAATTATAGACCAATATCACTAATGAATATTGATGCAAAAATATTCAACAAGATTCTAGCAAACAGAATCCAGCAACACATCAAACAAATTATGCACCAGGACCAACTGGGTTTTATCCCAGGGTCTCAAGG
>CAUYPK010010775.1:0-41439 GCA_963574355.1 Loris lydekkerianus
ATTCATAGTACCCAAAGACGGGTAAGATCACTCTGCGTTCAGTCAACCTAAGACAGGGACCAAACCATTGATGTTTGTATACCCATGACGGGTAAGACTGAAACTGCAAGAGCAGGCAACCTAAGACAGGGGCTATGTTTATCCGCCATACAAAAAACAAAAGAGGGAATTTTGGGGCCCTGCCATGTGCCTGAGGCCTAGTGCAACTTCCGGAGCCTGACTAGAAGCAGGTCCATCGAGCTACTTCCACGTAGCAATGACTCAGCAAGGCCCGGCCTGAAACTGCCTCTGAAACACACACTTCATGGTTATCCAGGAGCTTATTCTCACACTCACTTCATGGTTATCCACGAGCTGGTTCTCACGCTCTCTTCATGGTTATCCAGGAGCTTGTTCTCACACTCACTTCATGGTTATCCAGGAGCTTGTTCTCACACTCACTTCATGGTTATCCACGAGCTTGTCTTCACACTCTCTTCATGGTTATCCAGGAGCTTGTTCTCACACTCACTTCATGATTATCCAGGAGTTTATTCTCACACTCACTTCATGGTTATTCAGAAGTTTGTTCTCACACTCACACTCTCTCTTAGCACACATTTCATCTTTGCTCCTTCACTATATGAACATCAATATGGCTCATCTGAACTTTGAACTCCCACAAAGCAAAGGTCACCCTATATGATAAAAAGCCAACAAATAATGCTGAACAATGTTATCAATGATAATGTCACCAAGGGCAGCTTCTTGGGTAAACATGAAGATAAGCAATAAACATACTGAAAATACTTTGGCATAAATTTTAAAAAATTATTTTTACCAGAGCTTCTTTATCTATTTTCTCCTTCTCAAAGATACTACAGAATTCGGAGAGTTGGAGTTTCTTCAAATCTTCCTCTAGTGTCAGTGTATCTCCTTGATCCATAACAATATTTAGTGAATCCTAAAAATTAAATTATAAAGCTCATTTTTCAAAATTTAGTTTCCTTTATTATTTTATAATGAAGACATGTATGTTACTTCCACAATGATAGATATTAACTTTAATTGTAACGTATATGAAATATAAATTAAGAGGTGAATGAACTTCAAGATTTTTGTTACTTCAGCTGAAAATGTTTTTAAGTGAATGAGTAAATAATTATCAAAATATTTTTTATCGTCGTTAACAAATATTTATGGAGCTTAAAGGAAGCTCAATGCTTAAGGAATTAGGGGAAAAGTACTTAAGAAATAAAATAGTCTAAGACAAAGGCTCTGCCCTGGAAGAACTCATGGGCTAATAGGAGAAATGAGACACTTACATAAGAAGAAAAGAAAAAATACAAGATAGTCAATACTATAGATGATACATGTTCACAAGACTTTGTTTTACTAAAACATACATTTAAACTCCAAGTCCCCCACCCCCAGTACTTTCAAGTAAAACGTCTATAAATCATATCAGTTTATATCTAATTCATTCTTCCTTTCTCCATATGCAAATTGTATTTAGTTCAATGATTCTATCACCTTTATAAAGGAAAACAAGACACCTATGGTTAGTTTAGAATATGGCAATTATTTGTAGAAGCATATTACTATCTTGCTTCTATCATCAAAAAATAACAAATAATTATAAATCTGTTAAAATGAAAACAAAAGTAAATTTAATGTCATGGCATGAAACTAAACTCAGCTAAAAACAAAAAACAGATTTATGATCTAAAAATTCTTACTAAGGAATACTATAAGAGAACCTATCTGAACATCTAAATTACCTTTTCACTGCCAATATCCCCCAAAGAATCTTTCTGATTTGTTAGGATATCAAACAATATAAGCGAACCTATAAGTAAAATAGAAGAAAGGGACAATGTGTAAGGATTAGCGCTACACGGCAGTCTCTCCTTCCACTTGACCACCAACCATCTTACTGCTTCTTCATCACAAACTACTTCTAGACCTCTGAATTTGATCACGAGAAAAGACACTGAGCTTCAAAAACAGGTGTCCTTAAAATCTGACAGTCCTCTCTGGTCACAGGGAGTTCATTTGTTACCTAAACTATGACCAGCAATGGATACACCCCCTTTGAAGTCAGGGTTCCTCTGCAGAAAAAGTGTGTATATTCGGTTCATTTCGGAAACAACCGTGTCCACAATAGTCTGACAGTAAGTGGGGCTATTGTAGAAGAAAACATCCAGAATTGTGTCATTGGTGAAGTGCCTGAGGCGGTTAATGCTGGGCAGAGTTATTCGCTGCAGATCTCTGAAAAAAAGAAAGAAAATTTAAGCAGGAAACCTAAATATATTCCATAGGCACCTCTAAGTTATTATCTCACTTAGCTTTCAACCCTGTATTTAAATAGTTAAAGATAACAAGAGACAACTATCAATTTATAGGAAAAACAGAGGACCAAGTAACATGTTCAGTGAAGCCAAAACAATGCAACCAACAAAATTCAGAGTGGAAGAAATGCTCCAAGGCAGCCCAGTTTCTTGAATATATAAACTGCACAAAAATTATACATGTAGAAGAAGAGATAATCAAGAGATTAACAGAGATTTAAAAACCATATCAACTAATTACAAAGTATGAACTTTATTTAGATCCCACTTTAAAATATGTGTAGGCTCCGGTGCCTGTAGCTCAGTGAATGGGGTGCCAGCCACATTCACCAACGGTGGTGAGCTGGAGCCAGGCCCAGGCCTGGTAACAAACAATGACAACAGAACTCGTATCTGGTAAAGTAAGACAATGCTGACACTGTCCAGATCAACTTCCAGTTAAAGCTTCCTCAAAATTTCCAGGAGTCCTCAAATATTCAGTTTAGGGAGGGCTACATGCCCTTAATAACTTCTTAGCATCAGTTCAAATATTAAAGAAAGTGGACTCCATCCTAATAACAGCAATAGCACAGTAGAGTGTTTGGCATATGGGATATACTCAGATCATAGGGCATTAAGAACTGAGAGACACAGACCCAGAAATGCCATTTCTAAGACGAGCAAGGAAAGACTGCTATTTCCTTCATCTTTCAGAGAAGAATCTCCTAATGTTATTCTAGAGCTTTATTATAAACATACTTTTTTCTGGAGAGCTCATAATGGTAATAGACATCCTCAATATAAGGCAACCTTCTCTACGATCACCGTAACATTTACAAACAAAACTACTGGGCATTAACTTAAGAAAGTCATCACTTAAAAGTCATGTACCAATTATACCTTAAGATACAATTGCCAATAATTTAATGTTTGAGGATATCCTCTCTTTTTTCCTAAATGTGAAAAAATACTTTTAAATATCACAAAAGAAACAATAAAATAGGCTGGACACAGTGGCTCACACCTGTAATCCTAGCACGTTGGGAGGCCAAGGCGGGTGGACTCCTTGAGTTCAAGAGCAAGAGCAAGATCCCCCGTCTCTAAAAAATAGCCAAGCATTGTGGCAGGCACCTGAAGTAGTTGGGTGGCTGAGGCAAGCCAAGATTGCTTAACCCAAGAGTTTGAGGTTGCCGTGAGCTATAACGCCAGAGCATTCTACCCAGGGTGAGAAACTGAGACTTTGTCTCCAAAAAAATAAAAAATAAAAAGAAAGAAAACAACAAAATACTTTTACATCTTGACATCTTGGGGTGTGTTTAGCTTCTGACTCCTGAAGATGGAAATGCTTATACACAGTGGGAAGACAGCAATGTTTGGCTTTAATGCTAAAGAAATAATGACACCGTAATAGTAAATACTAGTGAGCCAGTAAAATATACTAAATAGCTTTTTTCTTTGAGACAGAGCCTCAAGCTGTCATCCTGGGTAGAGTGCAGTGACATCACAGCTCACAGCAACCTCCAACTCCTGTGCTTAAGCGATTCTCTTGCCTCAGCCTCCCAAGTAGCTGGGAATATAGGCGCCCACCACAATGCCTGGCTATTTTTTGGTTGCAGCCATCATTGTTGTTTGGTGGGCCCAGGCTGGATTCGAACCCTCCAGCTCTGGTGTATGTGGCTGGTGCCTTCAGCTGCTTGAGCCTGAATAGCTTTGTTCTTAAACCAAAGAACTGATCACCATTCAATAGTGTGTCTGTGAAATCTTAAATATACAACCACTATAGCAGAAATGTTCCTAAGCATATCAATGATCAGAAAATATATTACAATCACAGTTAACAACTCAAAGGTATAAAGTATTACTCACACATCCACACCAGTAGAATGCAAAGGACTATGCCAGTTGACTGGAAGAAATTCTACCCTCCCAATTTGCTGATTTTCTTGGGCTTTCTTAAAATGTGTCTGTAGCAAGTTCAAGGAAACACTTCGAAAATCATTAACTAGAAAGAAAAATTAATTTATGCATCACAGTGAAGCTACGAATCTATAGAATAAAGATGTAATAAATCATATAACTGTACTCTAATTGCATTTAATTAGAATACATATTAATTTGAGCCAAAAAACAATAAAGTGGGATTTGGGAAAAATTATGAGTATATATAGGAAAAGATATTCCTTTAATAGTATAGAAATTGCTTTTACCATACAAAACATTTCATCAAAAGAAAGGCTAATTTCAAAACATCTGCTCAGGGGAACCATTTCAATTAAAAAATATATAGACAAGACAGTATGTCAATTTGTCTTGTAATCAGGCTCCTATCCTAATTTTCTGGTTCTTATAAATAACCACCATCCAATACTATAGATTTAAAAAAACCATACTGCTCAGCAGGGTGCGGTGGCTCACACCTGTACTCCTATAACTCTGGGAGGCCAAAGCAGGTGGACTGCTCAAGCTCGGGAGTTTAAGACCAGCCTAAGCAAGAATGAGACCCTGTCTCTACCAAAAACAGAAAAACTGGTTGGGTGTTGTGGTGGGCACCTGTAGTCCCAGCTGCTCGGGAGGCTGAGGCAAGAGGATCACTTGAGCCCAAGAGTTTGGCAAAAGAGTGAGAATCTGTCTCAAAACAAAACAAACCAAAAAACACCACACTGCTGTTTGAAATTCGTATCACATGGATCTTAATTTATATCACAGGATATAATTCTAGTTTATGTCTAGAACCATTAACCAGTAGAATCAGACTCCCTAGTGGGACAATTAGACTTGAATACTACCAAGTTTTACCTTATTTTAATTTTTTTGAGACAGAGTCTTACTTTGTTGCCCTTGGTAGAGTCCTGTGACATCTTAGCTTACAGCAACCTCAAACTCCTGGGCTCATCCTCCCTAGTAGCTGGGACTATAGGTGCCCACCACATGCCCGGCTGTTTTTAGAGACAGGGTCTCACTCTTGCTCAGGCTGTCTTGAGCCTGTGAGCTCAAGCAATCCACCCACCTCAGCCTCCCAGAGTGCTAGGATTACAGGTGTGGGCCACCACACCTGGCCCCTGCCCAGCCTTAGAGTATATTACCTTTCAAAATCTAGCTATACTAATGACTTAAATCTTCCTATTAGACTATCAAGAGGTTCATCAAAGTATGAATTACAAAAATGACTGAAGCTTTTTTTATTCATTTAAACTCTATCATCTTTATCAAGGGCTGTGCACTCAAGAATTACCGGTTAAGGTACAAACTATTAGCCTCAGGAACTTACTAATACTTTACATCTAAGCTGGAGAGCTTTACTTACAGGCCACCCATCTTCAGCTCTCCAAATCTTATTATGCAGCTAAGACAACAGACCAAAGACAAGGCTTAATCTCAGCTCACAGAAACACTGACTAATATTATTCAGTCATCTAATCTTGCATGCTTTGCAAACCTACCACACTGTACAATGCTTCGAAATCGGAGATCACAAGCTGGTCCAATCCCATGGACTACAAAAACCAAGTGATCTATTTGTAAAGGTTCTCCTATGAATGAAATTACAAAAAAAATTAAGCTGTATAATTAGTCATGTATTCTAAAATCAAACATACATAAATAGGTTATAAATATGTGCAAGTTAAAATATGAATATAATTAAAAAGACATGAAATAGTCCTATATTTAAGAACTTAGTAAAAATATATTGATTATACTTTGTTTCTGATTTATCTTGAAATAAGTCTGAAAACAATTTTCGGGTTTTTAAAACTTTTTATTTTGAAATAACTGCCAACTTACAGAAAATTAGAACAGAAAAAATGCATACACTTTTTAACACAGATTCAACTTTTCAACAATTACCTCGTGTGCTTTATTATTTTCTGTGTGTTTGTGTTCATATACACATGTACTTCCTGAACCATCTGGGAACAGGTTGCATACTTCTTTAACCCTTTTATATTTTAATGTATATTTCCTAAGAATATTCTCTTACATAACCAAAATACAGTGACTGAATTTAGGTAATGTAACACTGATAGAAATACTGCTATCTAATATTCTACTTTAATCAACTGATAATGTTTTCATTTTTATGATGATGTTTTTAGAATCTGAAATTTTAAACTTCATTTTTTGAATTGGAGTAAATCTAAGACTTTGTCCAAGACACGAGTCATTTCCTGTGCAAGATAAAAGGAATTTTATAATCCAGTTAAATATATTATAAAGCCAAATAAGAGTGGCCCTAGCTAGATAGCAATGGGTAATCATCAAGGGCCTACTGAAACAGTTTTCCTCAGATGAAAATCTTTAAGGATAAAAGTTAGTCTATAAATTTCTCCACAAGGAGGTAAAGTCACACTTCGTAGAATTAAGACTAAATCAATTAATCTGTACTTAATGATTTCTTACATGATATTACCAAATTTTACCCATCCAACTATATGTACTTAGAAGCTTCAAAAGAGATTATTACATCTATTAAGATTCTTAATAGAAGGCAGTGCCTGTGGCTCAAAGCGGGAGGGTGCAAGCCCCATATGCTGGAGGTGGTGGGTTCAAGCCCAGATTCTTAATAGAAGGCAGCGCCTGTGGTTCAAAGGGGGAGGGTGCAAGCCCCATATGCTGGAGGTGGTGGGTTCAAGCCCAGCCCCAGCCAAAAACTGCAAAGAAAAAAAAAAAGATCCTTAATAGAGGAAGTGATAAAGTGATTTCTAGTACATTAAATCAATTCAGTTTAAGTCCATATGATTAAGGATTATTTTTAAGCCTTCATCCAAATCTATAGAAAAAGTCACAATTAAAGGAATGAACAAGTTAAGTATATCATTTGATAAAAAAATAAATTTTTAAGATTACCACAATGAATATCAACAGAGATATTCTCAACTCCTCTCTTCACTGTTCTTGGTCGACCTTGCTCAGTAGGTGTTGATCCCCATTCATCAGACCCTGCAACTGGCTGGTAATGTACCATGAGCTTAAATAGAAAAGATGAGAGCAGTATTTTACATTCTAGTCATTCTATATAATAATGTATTTAAAAGGGTAGGAACATGTCTTTCAAAACATATAATCAAATTTCAACTGGAGTTTTGATATGAAACCCTTATACCTTGAAATAAAAACCCTGAAAATACATTAGGCTAATAGATCTTTCAACAACAAATAACCTACACACAGAAGATATGCTCACATAATGTATTGGTATTTTCTTAATCTATAATGGCACAATTTTTCCTAAGAAAATTATTTTGTATGAGATGAATGGAGTAGGTTTGGTGCCCGTAGCTCAGTGGCTAGGGCTCCGGCCATATACACTGAGGATGGTGGGTTCGAATCCAGCCCCTGGGCCTGCTGAAAAACAAACAAATAAAAAAACTAACACCAAGATGAATGGAGTAAATTATGGCAATGGCTACAAGTTTTAAATTTCATAATTGTGAATTCAATGTTAAATTTGCCAGAAGTTATCCAATGTAGAGTCTGTAGGAAAAAGAAATCAATTAAGTTCTTAGTAATGCAATTAACCATTAAGTATATTAGAGAAATACTTTAATTCATTTTACCTTTGGATTGTGTAATATAATAATTTCTCTGTTGGGAGACTCCAGTTTTTTTTTCCATTCATCCAGAGTTACAGCAAGCATGTAAGTCTCCTTAAAAGAAAACATATTTCATCATTTTTCTCTAATAGCTTTCCTACTGAACTTATTCACAAGAACACTAGACACATGAGTTTCAATAAGAATATCCTATGCCAATTTATGAAGTTTATTTTTAAATTCCTTCAAAATTACAACAGATAATAGCACAAGAGGAAAAAAAATCACTCTTCCATGCCCACAAAGGAGAAAAACTCATTTCAATTCAAGTTGGGACATGGGGAAGAAGGGCGCTCCCACTGAAGGGGCACAGCATTGGGAGTGTTGGGCACACCTTTTGGGTGCGGGACATAACTGCAAGAGGGACTGTACCTAACAAATTCAAATATTTTGACCTGGTTATTTGTACCTCACATTAACCTAAAATAAAATAATAATAATTTTTAAAAATCACTCTTAATTTCTGTTCATATTTTTATATATTCCTATCAATAGTATTAAAGTCCTACTCTAGTTTTGAGAAAACAAATTTCAATTTTCTTTTTTTTGCAGTTTTTGGTCAGGGCTGGGTTTGAACCCGCCACCTCCGGCATATGGGGCCGGCACCCTACCCCTTTGAGCCACAGGAGCTGCCCCAAATCTCAGTTTTCATAGCAAGAAAAGCAAAAATAGATCCCACTCATCTTACTTGTGAGAGGGACCCACTTCCAACTCTCTTTGTAAGTGCTCTAAGCGTTCTTTTTCTTAAATAAAATTTCTCTTTGTTAAAAAAAAAAAAAGAAAAATGAAAATTAAAAGAGATCAATCCTGTGGTCAGTTTAAATATTAACAATGATTGACACTAGGGGAAAAAAAATTTTTTTAATTTAAATTAAAAAGCTTAATATACTTTCCACAGTATTTTAAAATCTAAAAACAAAATTACTTCATCCTGAAACTAACTTGCAAAATAGAGCAGCTTATTAAATTTTATAATGTCATACAGAGAGAACCAAACTCAGGAAATTCCACAAAGTTAGCTACACAAGGAAAAAAGATTATTAAATAAGAAAAAAAAATGTTTTTGAAAGAATAAAAAAGGGTCACAGGAATACCTCTAAAACTTGGCTGAAGCTCTCGGAGTAGGGAACGTATTTATTGTCTTTGTCTCCCTTGTAAAACCACGTACACCGCCTCACTTCTGATGCTAGCTCATCCCAATATACAGCATACCGCATTCTCTCCCCCAAATGAACATCATATCTGCCCCCGTCAGTGGGGACAACTCTCCCATTGCAATCTTTTCCTATCAAGGATTGGAAAGAGGAAAAGAAATACATATTTCAAAATGTAATTCTGAGTTTTCCTCTAAATAATGTTATTAAACACATGAATGAACAATTTCTATTTGGCTAAATGCTAAAGAAAACGTAATTCCTGTTTTTTTTACTACATTAGAAACTGTGAAAGCCATTCTTGATTTAAATGAAACTTGAAAAAAATACTATCCAAATGGTTTGTTCTTTTTCTAAGAAAGACAGCAGTGCCCCTTAAAAATAAAGTAAAATTTTTTCTGAATTTTTTGCTTCAAAGACCAAAAAAATACATTAATGACCATCATGATGATTTATTATAACAGGCACCATTCTTGTTTCATAAACAAAAATCAAGTAATAAGGTAAGAGTTCATTCTTCTGCAATGTAACACTCTTACCCTAGAGACTTCTTTTTTAGAGATGGGATCTTTCTGTTGACAGGCTGGAGTAAAATGGTGTGATCATAGCTTACTGCAACCTTAACTCCTGGTTTCAAGGGATCCTTCTGCCTCAGCCTCTTCAGTATCTAAGACTATTGGTAAGCTGCACCACATTTGGCTCTTTCTAAAAAACTTTTTTTAGAGATGGTGTCCTGTTATGATGCTCAGGCTGGTCTTGAACTCTAGGCCTAAAAGCAATCCTCCTGTCTCAAGCCTCCCAAAGTGCTGGGATTACAGGTGTGAGCCACTGCACCCTGCCAGGTCTATTCTATTACAGTTTAAAAGAGATGAAAAGTCTTTGTCCATTGTAAATTAGTTTCACCTACCAGAGCCATATGCCTCTTCTAGCTGTTGTGAATCCTCAGAGTTGAAAGGAATCCATGTCTCTTTAGAATCTACTATCTTACAAAAAAACCAATGCGGAGAAACTGGCTCATACAAGCTGCCAGCATCCATGTCTATCAGCTCAAAGGAACTACATGAGTTTGGTGAGGAGGATGGATCTGACTGGGACAACTGGTCCTGGTGTGACTCCACTGATGACATTTCGCTTTCTAAAGACAAAAGAAAACTATGAGATGATTTCCCTTCGACTAACAGTGTAATTGTTCACCTGCACAAAAAAACTGATCATCTTAAGAAGCCATTTCTGCACATTAAAAAAAAAAAAAAACTAAAGGGGCTACATAATTTAAAATCGAAATAACAAACTAACAGCTGGATGGGAGGGAGCTTTATTAGAGCTTCTATTAGAGCAACCATTTTGCACTCAGCTTCCAATTGTTTCTCAGAAAACTGCATGATTTTATTCAGACAGTAGGTTACAAACGAACCCAGAATCACAAGAACACAGGATCAAAACCTGAATGCAAAAAACACATTTTACCCCAATTTCCCATCTAAACCTATTGCCAAAAGCAGAAAATTCACTGCAACCAAGTCATTAACACTAGGGTTTCAGGAACCAGACCCCCACATCATTGCACATTTACAATCTATTGGAATCTTAAAATACAGAAAATAAAACTATTCATTTAAGAACCAATCGCTTCGATTGATCCTTGAAGTTGCTCAAAGAGCTGAAAGTACCAAACTGTGCCTGGGGCTACTATGCGCACGCGCACACCCACTCACATTGCCCCGAGACTCAGGTGAAAAGTATCAGGCGACCTCAAAAGCCCGTCAGAGCCGCAAAGACGACCCTGACCGATGTGTTTCTCTCTTTCTCCAACGCTAATATCACTCGGCTAAGAACAGGGCAGCAGACGTCGGCAGTACGTTCCGCGGCTCCTCCGACGCCAGGCACAGGCTCGGCATCTCGGCACCCGCACCGGCGCAGGGCAGACACCTGGCTGCCCGCGGAGCCCTGGCCCCTGGGTCCCCGTTCCTGGCACACAGGGGCCACCCAGCTCCGGGCTTCAGAGCTCGGGGTCTGGTCTCCTCCCGCCTCCGGAGAGAAGCGGAGCCACCAATGGACACAAGAGAATTTCCCAGTGCCTGAGGACGCAGGCGGCACCTGAGGCCCCGGCCGCTCCCCGCAGCCCGGTCTTCCTCTACCCCGCCGGGCGGGTCCTCCCAGCCCTCTCCTCCCCGTCCCCACCACGCGTCCTCCTCCGACCCGGCATCCGCAGCCCGCGACGCCAGGTCCGGGCCGCCCTAGCCCGGCGCCGGCGCCCAGGCGAGCTCACCTGGCAGCTCCGCTGCCTTTCACGCTCTCCCGCCCTCGCTGAGGGGGGCACGACATGTCCCCGCAGCGGCCTTTACCCGGAGCCTGGGCGGGGCGGGGTGGAGCCTGCGGCCCCGAGCACGGGGCGCCCCCGCGCTCCCAGCGGACCAGCGCCGCCGGCTGCAGAGCACAGGCGCGGCGGCCACCGGGGAGCCGGCAGGGCTGCAGGGGCACAGGCGGCAAGTGTCGCGAGAGGTGGAGGGGATCGCGCGAGACGTGGCTCT
This sequence comes from Loris lydekkerianus, assembly GCA_963574355.1. Taxonomy (NCBI): domain Eukaryota; kingdom Metazoa; phylum Chordata; class Mammalia; order Primates; family Lorisidae; genus Loris; species Loris lydekkerianus. Next base: position 11,586 of record CAUYPK010010775.1, read on the forward strand.
TACTGCGGGCAGTGACCGGGAGCTTATCGAGTTTCTGTGACAGAAAGGTTCTTCAGGATCAGCCGATCGCCAGCGAGGTGGGCGAGCAGGCCTGAGGCAGGGCTGCTCTGGGCTGCTCTGGGCGCCTCACCCCGGGGCGGGGCGCCCGTGGGCACGCGGGATGCCGCGCCGTGGGGAGGGCGCTGGCGGCAGCTGCCTCGGTCTCGACCCCCGCGTCTGCAAGCCGAGAACGGCTATCATTGGCATGTGCAAGGAAGAAGGTTGTCTCCCATCTTGTATTTATGGCATTTAGAGGCTGCCAAAAAGGTATCCCTAAAAAACGTTAGAGTTGATCTTGACGGAGTTTAAAAGCTGCAAGGGAGGTTGGAGAGGAAGTATGTTTGTCCAAACGAGATGACGTAACTGAGGTGAAAAGTTAGGATTTCCCACCCTCATGAACTTGGGCTAGCTTGCTCCCATGACTATTGCATTTTCTGCAAGACCTCAGTTCCTTTGGCTATTGAACAAGACACTTTCGTATGTTCTAGCTAGAAATAGGCCCAGGATTCAGGCAGTGTTTTTTCAGTCTTGTTACTTATACTGAAACTGAAGAAAAGGAAACTGAAAGAGGAAATTTTTATAATATATTATCTTTACAAATCAACAGCCACACACAAATATCCACGTTGACTTAACCTCCTCAAGTTTGTGACACCCATATAGTTTCTGTTCTCTATGGACAGTATGAAGAAAGCCAAGACTGTGTCCTAGATGACTAGTTGACGTTATAGACTACAAGTTGCTAACATTTACTGAGCTCTATGTTCTAGCTGTGGTTGTAAGCAGCAACTTGATAAAGTAGATGCAATAGTTTATCCTTATTAGAGGTAAAATGATTTCCCCAAAGTCACACAACCAGCAAGCAGATGAGCCAAATTATGAACCCAGACAGTCTGACTTCACAGCCTACACCTAAGTAAAATCGGAGTCAGGTAAGTGACAGAGTTGGTACTTGAATTTCAGTTCTCTAGCATCAAATCTGCATCCTCTATGTTCTCAAATTTGAGGAGCACAGGACCCCTTTATGCTGTAATTATTGAGAACCTTAAGGACTGTTGTTTTTGGAGATTATATTTACCACTATTTCTTATACTTCAAATTAAAATTGAGACATTTAAGTATTAATTCATTAAAAGCAATAGTAAGTGGGATGAAGCGGCTTACACCTGTAATCCTAGGACTTTGGGAGGCTAAAACTGAAGGATCACTTAAGGAAAAGATGATAAACTGGACTTCATCAAAATTAAATGCTTTTGCTCAGTTAGGAGAATGAAAAGACAAGCTACAGGCTGGGATAAAATATTTACAAATAACATATCTGACAAAAGACTAGTGTCTGAAAAACAGAATTTTCAGCCTGATGTGATGGCTGGCTCATGCCTGCAATCCTAGCATTTTGGGAAGCTGAAGCACAAGGATAACCTGAGGCCAGGAATTCAAGACCAGCCTGGACAAGAAAGACCCCTATCTCTACAAAAAGATTAAAAATTAGCCAGGTGGTGTGCAGTGCCTGTAGTCCCAGCTACTCAGGATGAAACAAGGGGATCACTTGAACCCGGGAGTTTGAAGTTGCAATGAGTGATGGTGATGCCAATGCACTCCAGGTCCAGAAACACAGCAAGACCTGCCCCCCCAAAATAAATAATAAACATTCTCAAAACTAGTGAAAAAGGGGGGGTGGAGGTGGGGCTAAATCTTAATTCCTTTCTCTTTTTTTTTTTTTTTTTTTTTGCCCTGGGTAGAATGCCGTGGTGTCACAGCTCACAGCAACCTCTAACTCTTGGGCTTACGCAATTCTCTTACCTCCGCCTCCCAAGTAGCTGGGACTACAGGTGCCTGCCACAATCCAGCTATTTTTTGTTGTTGTTGCAGTTGTTGTTTTAGCTGACCTGAGCCGGGTTTGAACCTGCCAGCCTTGGTGTATGTGGCTGGCACCCTACCCACTAAGCTATGGGCACTGCCCTAAATCTTAATTCCTAATACCATTCTTCAAAAAGAAGGGCTCAGAATAATTTATTCTAGGACTGGAATAGGAAATATCCAAGATGACCCAGAAGCATCTTATATGCCAAAAAGTATGAAAGGGTTAAAAAAGTGAAGACTACAAAATGTCAAGAGGATATAATGAGCTCCTAATGGCCAAAGAAAAACATTTAGCAACAAAATAAATAAGCTGGTATTGGATCATAACCCAAAGTAAATATCCATTGAGTCTACACTAAAAAAAATAAGAGAATAGACAAATCTCCCTTGCAGAGAAATTCCAAATAATTTATATATAGATGCTTTACTCTTAAAGAGCTGAAGTATAATTCCTCACTTCTTAAGTGTGGAGCTGCGTATAGGCAACATTCTCCCAAATAGTATAGTATGAAAATGGGAAAGGAAATCTGACAAACTACCTAAACCAGGTGATAACATCAGCAGTATAAGTCACTGATATGATTGATGAGAAGGAAAAGTGAACTCTGTGGTCCAAACCCATAGCCCCAGTCTAATTACAAGAAAAATATCAGATAAACCCTAAAAGAGGAACATTCTAGAAAACACCTGACCAGTATTCTTCAAAACTGTCAAGGTCATCAAAAATTAGGAAAGCCTGAGAACTGTCACAGCCAAGAGGCCCCTAAGGAGACGTGATGACTAAATGTAAGGTGGTATTCTGGATGGAATCCTGAAGAGAAAAAGGGAAATAGGTAAAAACTAAGAAAATATGAATCAAGTATGGACTTTTGTTAATAAGAATGTATCAGTATTGGTCCATTAATTATGACAAATGTACAATACTAACATGGAAAACAGGGTGAGAAAAACTGGGTGAAATATCTTGCACAGGTATTTCACAGAATAGAATATACAGATGGCAAATAAGCACATGAAAAGATGATCAGGCTCTGTGCCTGTAGCTCAAGCGGCTAAGGTGCCAGCCACATACACCAGAGCTGGTGGGTTCGAATCCAGCCTGGGCCTGCCAAACAGCAATGAGAACTATAACCAAAAAACAGCCGAGCATTGTGGTTGGCACCTGTAGTCCCAGCTACTTGGAAGGCTGAGGCAAGAGAAATCGCTTAAGCCCAGGAGTTGGAGGTGGCCGTGAGCTGTGATGCTACAGCTTCTACCCAGGGTGACAGTCTGAGGCTCTGTCTCAAAAAAAAAAAAAAAAAAAGACAAGATGATCATAGTCATTAGCCATTAGGGAAATGCTAATTAAACCACACAGAGGCCAGGTGACGTAGCTTATGCTTGTAATCCTAGCACTTTCAGAGATAGAAGTGGAAAGCCAAGAGTTCAAGACCAGCTTGGGCAATAAAACAAAACCCTACTTTTCTACTAGAAAAACAGAAAAATAAGCTGGGTGTGGTGGTGCCCACCTATAGTCCCAGCTACTTGGGACTGAGGCAGGAGGATCACTTGAACCCAGGAGTTTGAGCTTGCTGTGAATTGATACACCACTGAACTCTAGGAAGACAACGGATCAATACCCTCTCTCAAAACACCAAAAAAACCCCACACTTCTGTCAGAATGGCGAAAGAGAAAATAGTGACACCACCAAATACTAGCAAGGATACAGAGAACGTACAGCCGTTCTAGAAAAGTTTGTCAGTTTCTTAAAAAATTAAACATGCCACTACCATGATGACCCTGAATAGCACTCCTAGGCATTATTTCATTTCAAAAGAAATGAAAACTTACGTTTACATAAAAACCTACCTAAGAATGTACATATTAACCTAGCTATAAGCTTACTACATAATAGCCAAAAACTGGAAACAATCCTTCCACAGGCGAATGCCTAGACAAGCTATAGCATATTCATTCTATAGATGACTATTCGCAATTAAAAAGAATTGACACATGAAACAGATTGGATGAATTTCATGAGAATTATGTTAAGTGAAAAAGAAAAGCCTGTTTCTAAAGGCTTACATACTGTATGATTCCTGAAATGACAGAATTGAGAAATGAACAGATCAGCGGTTGCCATGGGGGAGGGGGAGAATGGGAAGTTTGTTGCTATTAAAAGGTCAGTAGGAGGGATAACTGTGGTGATGTATCCATGTCAGTATCCTGGCTGTGACTTTGCAGTCAAGTTTTACAACATGGAAGAAGCTGGGTGAAAGGTACATGAAATCTCTGTGTATTTTATTTTGAGACAGAGTCTCCCTCTGTTGCCCAGGCTAGAGTGCCATGGCATCAGTCTACTCACATCATCCTCAAACTCCTGGGTTCAAGCAATCCTACCTCAGACTCCCAACCCCTGACTAATTTATTCTTTATTTGGAAAGACAAGATCTCACTTTTGCTCAGGCTGGTCTCAAACTTCTGTGCTCGAGCAATCTTCCTGCCTAAGCCTCCCAGAGTGCTAGAATTACAGGCAAGAACCACTATGTACCTGGCCTATTACTCCTTAAAAGTGCATATGAATCTATTATTTTCTCAAAATAAAAAACTATAATTTTAAAAATACAGTACTCCTAGTTAAATATGAATTTCAGGGTGATGGGTTGGGCCACATCTATGGTGCATATTTTTATCTATAATAAAAAAAAATAAAATAAAATAAAAATAAAAAAATAAAAAAAACAAACAAAAAAATAAATAAATATGAATTTCAGGGGAGGTGCCTGTGGCTCAGTAGGTACGGCGCCGGGCCTATATACCGAGGGTGGCGGGTTCAAACCAGCCCCGGCCAAACTGCAACAAAAAATAGCCAGACATTCTGGCGGGCACCTGTAGTCCCAGCTACTGGAGAGGCTGAGGCAAGAGAATCGCCTAAGCCCAGGAATTGGAGCTTGCTGTGAGCTGTGATGCCATAGCACTCTAGCAACAGTGATAAAGTAAGACTGTCTCTTTAAAAAAAAAAAAAGAGGGCGGCACCTGGTTGGCAGGTTCAAACCGGCCCCAGCCAAACTGAAACAAAAAATAGCTGGGTGTTGTGGCTGGTGCCTGTGGTCCCAGCTACTAGGGAGGCTAAGGCAAGAGAATCACCTAAGCCCATGAACTGGAGGTTGCTGTGAGCTGTGACATCACAGCACTCTACTGAGGACAACAAAGTGAGACTCTGTCTCAAAAAAAAAAAAAGAAAGAAAAGAAACATGAATTTCAGCTAAACAACAAATCATCTTTTAGTTGGCTCATACCGATACTAAAAATTGTTGAAATTAAAACTTAAGTGGGAATCTGAATTTTAGTTGGCAATGCTACTCGGCTTTAGCCAATTTTGCAATCATATATTACAAAATAAAAGGATATTTAAGGGCTGGCTGAAAGAAAATGTACCCTGCTCCCAAAAGTGCCTAAATTCTCATTCTTAGCAGCTGACACACACTGTGCCCCACATTTCAACACGACAAATATGCCCACTACCTCCCAGTGAGAAAGCCCCAGAGTGTAAAACAGTCCTATTTTTCACACCCGTGAAAATTTTCCAGTCCCCCTCCCAATTTCAGAGTTAAAATATCTATCCCCTACAAAAAATATTACGAAATTTTTTTTTTTTTTTTTTTTTTGAGAGACTCAAGCTGTTGCCCTGGGTAGAGTACTATGGCATCATAGCTCACAGCAACCTCCAACTCTTGGGCTCAAGCAATCCTCTTGCCTCAGTTTTTCTATTTTTAGTAGAGATGGGGGTCTCACTTTTTGCTTAGGCTGGTCTCAAACTTGTGAGCTCAAGGAATCCACCCACCTCAGCCTCCCAGAGTGCTAGGATTACAGACCTCATGAACCAACATGTCAAGCCATGAAAAAATACTAAATCATCAGAAAGCATTTTCTAGAAACAATTTTGAACCTCCAGTGAACTCATATCATACTATAAAAAATAAAAATTTACAGACATTTCAGAAATATCTCTATCATATTCCATGATAAAGATGGAAACTAAAAAAGAAAAAAGCAACTTTGGAGAAACTCTATTAATATTCAGGAAGAAGAAAACATCAAGAAAGTATCATTAACATTCTTAGAGATGTAACCACAAATAAGAAGAATCCCAAAAAGGAACACAGAAAACAAAAATATTCTTGGAAATTAAAAATATGGTATAAGAAATGTAAAACTCAAGATAGAGTTCGAAGATAAAGTTGCAGAATCTCCTACAATATACGCAAAAAGCAAAAGATTGGGGGGGGGGGGGAGATAAGAAAATTAAAGAACCAGTCTACAAAAGGCCTTAAATCCAAATAGCAATTCTAGAAAGTATTAACATAAAATACTAGAGTGGAAAAAAGAGGGAAATTAACAGACAAAAATCAAAAAACTTTTCACAGGATGTAAGGGCATGAGTTTCTGGAATGAAATGGGCCCAGCAAAACATGAACCACATCAAAGCTACACTGTTAGGAAATTTCAGAACAGAAAGGACAAAAATATCCTACAAGCTTCAAGAGATAAAAAGGTTTTATGGCTCATACGGGTAGTTCCAGCACTATGAGAGGCTGAAGCAGGTAAATTGCCTGAGCTCAAGAGTTCAAGAGCAGCCTGATCTCTAAAAATAGCCAGGCATTGTGGTCCCAGCTAGTTAGGAGGCTGAGGCAAGAGGATCGCTTGTGCCCCAGAGTTTGAAGTTATTGGGAGTTAATGATGCCATGGCACTCTACGGAGGGCAACAAAGTGAGACTCTGTCTCAAAAAAAAAAAAAAAAAAAAAAAATCGAGTTTTATACAAAAGATTATGAATCAGAATGGCATATGCTTCACAACAGCAATTCTGAAAACTATAAGATAATATAGTATGTCTTCAAAATATTTAAGGTAATCATTTCCTAGAAATCTATACCCAGCCAAACTATCAAATCCAGTGTTTGGGTAGAACAGACATTTTCAAATACAGTAGAACTTCTATAAGTTGACCACCCAAGGGACTGTAAGGTAGGCGACACAAGGAACTAGGCCTGCTGAACTGATATGTACATGTGGTGCATGTCCGGTGCTCAATTTAAAGAGGTAGTCAATGAAGAGAGGTGGTCAACTACAGAGGTTCAAACCCAGCCCTGGCCAAAAACTGCAAAAAAATAAAAATTATTTATCCCCTACTCTTTTCCAAGAAACTACTAGAAAATATGTTCCACCAAAATGAGGGCATAAATGAAGAAACAGAAAGACACAGGATACAGGAAACAGGAAACCAACATAAGAGGCAAAAGGAATCACCAGTATGGGTGAAGAAAGATCCCAGGATGACACTGCACCAGAAACCTGCAGGCTTCAGGATAGACTTCTTCAGGAGTTTAAAACTGATAAAAATACATCTGGGCATATTATAAGAAAATTTAGTCAACTGATGAAGGGTCAAATTAGTCATAAGTACATAAGCAAACACAACCAATATAACCAATATAACAAATGATTAATTTCAGGGAAAACAAAAGGAAAAATAATCAGTTTACTACATGGCTGAGTTCTAATTATTATTTACATGGTCATAATAATAAACAATGGAATTACCATATAAATGTATCAAGACATTAGATAGGACTGAGATTGTGTGTGGTAGGGGCAAGCAAACTTAAATTCTCATACTCAATAAAAGAAAAGCAGTAGAAAAAAATTGACAAATCAAGAAGAAGCAATACAGTGTGTTATTTAAAAATATAGAAATTGGCATGGTACCTGTGGCTCAATGAATAGGACACCGGCCACATATACTGAGGGTGGTGGGTTCAAACCCAGCGCCAGCCAAACTGCAACAAAAAAATAGCCGGCCATTGTGGCGGGTGCCTGTAGTCCCAGTTCTATGGGAGGCTGAGGCAAAAGAATCATCTAAGCCCTAGAGCTGGAGGTTGCTATGAGCTGTGATGCAAAGACACTCTACCAAGGGCGACAAAGTAAGACTCTGTCTAAAAAAAAAAAAAAAAGAAATAAAATTAAGAAGAAGCAATACAATTGTATTATTTAAAATTATAGAAATACACTGAAGCCAGGAAAGATGGAGCATGCCTATAGTCCCAGCTCCTGGGGAGAGTGTGGTGGGGGGAACATTCGAGCCCAGGAGTTCAAGACCAGTCTGAGCAACATAGCAAGACCCCACCTCTAAAAAAAACCCTTCTTTTAAATTAACAAAACAAAACTCAAAGTGATTGTTGCCACTAGAGAAGAGAAAATGAAGATAGAATTAGCAGAGAATGTTGCTGTCACCTAAGCCCAAGAGCTAGAGGTTGCTGTGAGCTATAACGCCACAGCACTCTACTGAGGGCGACAAAGTGAGACACTGTCTCCAAAAAAAAAAAAAAGTCAACTTAAGGCCCAGGCGTGGTGGCTCATGCTTGTAATCACAGCACTCTGGGAGGCCGAGGTGGGTAGATTGCTTGAGCTCAGGAGTTAGAGACCAACCTGAGCACAAGTGAGACCCCATCTCTACTGAAAATAGAAAATCTAGCTGGGCATTGTGTTGGGTGCCTCCCAGGTACTAAGGAGGCTGAGGCAAGAAGATCACTTGAGCCAAAGAGTTCGAGGTTGCTGTGAGCTATGATACCATTGCACTCTACCAACGGCAACAAAGGGAGACTCTGCCTTAGGAAAAAAAAAAAAATGTCAACTTAGTCTATATTGTTCAACTTTTTTTAGCCTGCCTAACTTTAACTATGATTTACATTAACTAACTAAAGAACTATTTTCAAAACACAATTTCTGAAAGCATTTAAAAGACTTATGTACCAACATGTAAGGACATGTGGAACCCATCCCCTAGAATTTCATTAGGGCTTTAAATATCTATATTGGCATTTATATATGGGACAATGGTTATTATTATAAAGAAAACAGCTGTGTTTATCATGCCAGGTCTTTAACTTTATTCAAGATTTTGACAAGATGATCCCCAAAGCAATATAAATGTAGACACTTTTAAATAAAAGTCCAGATGCGAAATTTCAAGAAAATTTTGGATGCAGTCTGAAGTCAATATTACGTCAAAAGTTGAACCAATTCTACAAATCATAAATACTATTTTCCTTCTTAAGTTCATTATATTTTCTGAGTCATGTTACCATCTTAGTTTTTAATCATTGATACCAGTATTTGGAATCATTTATAAACATGGTTTAAGATCTTTAAGTTCTAAGTTTGTACTAATCCTGAATATTATTATAATTTAAAATATAAATCCAGAAATGACAACTCTTCTTTAGAGAAGAATTCCAATTACAAATGTAGAAGGAATGAGAGAAATAGAATATCACCATTAGAACACCACAGTAACTGCCACAAGCAAGATCTGCCAATGGATAAATAAAATGACTAGGCAAAACTTCAAGCAGAAACAGGACATTTGCATAGTCTCAAAATATCTCCAGCAAATATTTAGTAATTACAAGAAAAACATAGTAAGTTTACAGTAGAAAATCCTAGCAGATATCACGCTAGCATAGTGATCAAAGTTAACAACACCAAAAATACATGACATCAGGAATCCCATTTTGATACACTGTCACAGACTGGAGGACACAGAGGAGACATGACAACTAAGTGCAAGGTGGGATCCTGGATTAGTGAAAAGACTCATAAAAATCTTACTGTTTAAATTCTCTATGACAGTTAACAGTATTGTTATCAAGGTCAATTTCTTAATTTTGACAAATGTTCTATGGTTATGTAAGATGTTAACTTAAGGGGAAGGTGGGTAGAAGAAACATGAGAACCCTATACTATTTTTACAATTCTTCTGTAAGTCTAAAATTACCTCAAAAACTTAAAAAACTGTTTAAAATCATACACACATATATGTATATAGTGTGTGTACATATATATATATATGTATATATAAGACTTCGTGGAAATTGGCATCTTGGGCATTCAGTCAGTAAAACAGTAGTGTTCTCTTCAGGATTATTCATTGTCTCACTGGTAACTTAGCTTTAAAGTCCTCCCCCTTCCATATTTTTAATCTCAAGTATAATTTTCTAATTTCATAGAAAAGCCTTTTTTAAACATTCCTACATTAGGACAAAAATTAAAATCCAAGAAAAAATATCACCGTATTAATCACTCATCCCAACTATAAGATGCAGCCAATATTTTTACTATGTTTCCTCTCATCTAATATGGTTTTGTTTTTGAAGAATAGAGATAACTGACAGATTTAGTATCACTAATAGGCCTGGCAGTCTAGGAAAAAAATTACCACTTGGATATTTTATGAAGAAACAGTTGTTTTTTCTAAGAACAGATACTGTATACTAAAACTCACCTCAGATGTAAAAAGTAAGTTATGTACCTAAGTCTCTTCTAAGTAAAACCTCTTCAATACCCCTTCCTTAAACTTGGCTCTAAAATGACTGTTGATCATGGTAAAAACATCGTTTTATGAAACAGGCAATTCTATATGCAATTTACTTTAGGGAAATAAAGATAAACATCAAATCTACATTTAAAAGAAGAAAATAATTAATTTCCTATTCTAACTATGGCTGATTCATTCCCTGAGCATGAATCCCCTTTTACTCTCATTTATCTATAAACTGAGCTGAATCTGCTCAGAGGGATCTTGACAGTGAAAATAATCTTAAATGGAAGAATGGTATTACTAAGTAATTGTATTTATTACTTTTGCAGTCATTATTTCAACTTACTGTCGTGTTTAATGTTTCATTTGTATCACAATGCTCTCTCTATGGAAGCAGCAACAGTGAAAAGATTATATGTTGTTAAAAAAAAAAAAAAAAAAGAGGTAATTTTAAAGTGGGTCTTTACCCAAATACAATAAAAAAGCAAAAAAAGAAAAATGTCCACAAACATTTTTATACTATGTCAATGCCATTTCCAAATTCACCTTTCACTACCACCATGAGAAGCAGAAGTAGTAAAAACACTAACGATTTATACAACATGGGAAACAAACAATTTACCTCAGGAAATCACTACACATTGCAATATATTCAAGAGGTGAAAAGACATCAATTCATTCAGAATAGCCATACTATCTGGCTGTCAATGTAGTCTCTCGAATAATTATATTAAACATATTACTACAAAATGTACCAAGTAGTAGAGGATACTCTATTTGTGAACTGTAAATAACAAAAGGAAACAGAGATCCAAGAAGGCTAAAGTCTAAGCTGTAATTTACATATGAAGTGTATGCCGAAAGCAGTCACAATATACAAAAATGTGACAAGTAATCCAGATGTTAAAAAAAACCAGATTGTTTTTCTCAGATTATATCCAGTCTCATCTGGTAGATTTCTGATAAGCCTGTTTCTCATAAGCCTGTATTTCCCTCCTGCTGTTAACAAGCAGCTTGCAGATATCCATAAGTTTCTTAATGAGTGTGAGCGTAGTTGGCAGTATCTTAACTCCATAGTTCCCTACTACATTCATTCGTCTGAAAACTGAAAGCAACTCTTAACTAAAATGTTCTTCCGTTCCTTTGCCAGTCTTTTCAAATTTTAAATCAAAGGAAAGTTGGAATGTATTGCTTCTTGTCACCAACAGGCATTTAGAAAAGAGGGTAATTAACCAAAATCAAGAGTTCTTTGGTCAAGTTAGTAACAGGCTTCCACTTTGTTCTAAATCCTTTCATAATCCTTTTTTTTCCAATTTTTCCAGTATGGCCTGAATCTTACAAACAGCCTCTTTCCGGGCCTGCCGGACAGAGTCCTGGCCCCCAGTTTCAACTGAATCCAGTTCCAAAAGTTCCTTGGTTAGCATTTCTTCCAGAAGCCAGTAAGCTTTGTCTGTCTTTTTTCCTACAAACTCTTCTACTTCTTGTTCAAGATACTGGACCTTCTCCAGGACATGTATGATTTTTTTAATACTTGGGGGAGTACCTTCATCTGAAGATAAACCCTCTTCAGGAAGATTATTACTTTGATCTTGATTGCTGGTATGTTCGTTGTTGGCATTACCATACAGCTGAGGCTCAGCACTATACTGGACTTGGGAATCCAAAAGATCTGAATTATCATTGTTCATTGTCCCTGAAGATTCATACTGATGAACACTGCAAGGAAAGTTGTGCCGGTTCATGCCTTGATCTGATTGGCTATAGGGGTATGTGGAATCCTTGGAATGGGAGAGCAAAAAGGGGAAGAAAACTTTTTAATGGAAATCCATTAACATCAGATTTATTAGCCCACATCTTTCACATGACCAGGAAGGGACATGAAAAGATACCCCACCAGTAAAAAACTAGACTTCCCTCCTTAATTATTTGAGAAAAACACCTTCTTAGGAAGATAAAAGGAAGTGCCCTATCAAGTAAAAGGCAGAGAATTCCTGAGTTATAATGACTAAAACCTACCCTAAGGCAGGTCATCATCATGAGCACCTCACAATCTATCCTCACCACCTCACAATCCATCCAATGACTTAATAAGAAATTAGTTTTTCCCCTAAAGGGTTAAAACCCAAAAAACCCCCCCAAAAAACCATGAAAAGAAACACAGCCACAAGAAAATGATTTTCAAGCCTATTGTTTTACATATAAGGTAGATATTTCACGTTAGTTTTGCCTTATGTCTACAGAGTGAAGTAGGAAAACACAACCCTTATATTTAATATTCAGGTAAAATTACAATGAACAGAAAATGTGTATTTTTCTGTCTCTTAAAAAATGGATAGGAACCTAAACCTTCTCTAAAAAAATAAAGTCTATTTAAAAAAAAAAAAAAAAAGAAAGAAGCTGGGCTTAGGTAAAAGCAATAGGTAGTTGTTACCAACTTTTTGCATTTAACAGAAACCAATGCAAAAAACTCCCATGTTGTACCCTCCTAAGTACCCAAACATCAGAGGGACAACATTTAAAACAGCGGTTCTCAACCTGTGGGTTGCAACCCCTTTGTAACAATGAAAACACATCGCAGTATGAGGAAGGTTGAGAACCACTGATTTACAAGCTGTACCTTGGGCTGCTGGAGAGGTGGTGAAGAAGGTGTCTGAGGAGAGCCACTGCTGGGCCATGGTGAAGTATTTTCCGTCATGTACAGATTCCCAGGTGGTGCTGAGGGTGCAGATGAAGGCCAGGGGTAACGGGCACCCACTCCGTAAACTCCAGGAGACCCCCACGCATCCTCTTGTGGTCGGACAGTTGGTCCTGACTGTGGAACACTATGATTACCATCCCCATAAGGATAATGGGGCAGGGTCATTCCAGGGTTCTAGATTAAGAGGAAGAAATATGTTGGTCATTGCTAAAAAAACAAAAACAAAACAACTTAAATGAAAATATTCTGATATAGTCAGATTCTGAGATGCTTCTTTTTTGCTTACCATTTATAGTAATTCCAATTAATTAATCAGTTGTATTAACTTCTCCAGGTCTAAAAAATCTTGATAACAAAGATACCAAGGGTAGATACGATAATGATAAAACTAAGAAGGAATAGTGCCAAAAATTCAACGCATGAAACATAATATAAGCATGTCCCATAGACGAAATAAATGTACCCATATGCTATAAGAAAATATAAGATATAATAGAACTACTCTTGAAGTAGACAGAGAAATAACATGGTATCATTAGTAGAATATTTAAAAATATTAACCTAACGCCACTAAAAAGACTAAGATAGGTAAGATAGGGAAACTTCCAAGCAACAACTTTCTAAAGACTTCTTTCAGTATAAAAGTTTATCATCATAACATCTTTAAGATACCTTCAGCCAAAATCCATTTAGCCATTACTGCAATAGCTACTACAAATAAAAAGGGCATCAATATAAAAGCAGTTACCCTTCCTGACCTGGAAATTTTTTCTTCAATCAGCACTAGTGTAAATAGATACCCTTCTACTATTATAATTGAAAAGGCAGACACTTTTCATTTTTCCTAACAGAAAAAAAAGCTCACCTGTGAAGCATGGTATCCTGGAACCTGCCCCCGAAGAGTTGGAGGTTCAGTCTGACAGTCTTGTTGGGGATATATCCAACGAGGAGCTGGGGTTGGGCTGTTGCCAGGTGAATGGTAAGTGCTTGGAACTTCTGTGGAGTAACTGGTCTGAGTATATCCAGGAGCATAATAAGCCCCAGAGTATGAGGCAGTATTTGCCCCAGGGCCAGGTGGGTAAGTTGGACCATATGCTCCATTTGTATAAGAATTCAAACTCTGAAAAAAAGGAAAGATGGAAGAAAAAAAGTGAATGGGTAGAAGAACTGAACTGCCCTGACTTATTGCCCCAAATTGAAAACTTTGGGAAGAAAAGAGATTAATAATGAAAATACGAACTACGCCAGCAATCTTTGACACATTCTTTCTCTCATCAGATATAACCATATGCCTTCTCTTAAACTTAGGCCGTAAGTGTAGAGTCTGCGTTGTAACAGTGGGAAAGTGTATTGTAATAATAGACAAGTGATGACCTGATGGACTCAGAACATGGTTCTTGCACATTTCCTTAAGTACATCTAACAATTACATCCAGAAGCAGAGGGGGGATTGTACCCACAGACTGGGGAGGGGATTCTGGGAAATCTGGGAGAATAATGGATAAGGATAAAAAAAAATGATAAAAAGAAATAATTAAAAAATAAAAAATACCATGATATAATAGGGAAAAAAAAACGGAGACAGATTAGCTCTGCCACAGGTTTTATATTGAACTGCTCTTAGCTTCATTTCTCCATCAGGAAGATGAAGACCATAAACTTATCTTGCAAGATTATGTGAAAATTAGGGCAGCGTCTGTGGCTCAGTGAGTAGGGCGCCAGCCCCATATACCGAGGGTGGCGGGTTCAAACCTGACCACGGCCAAATTGCAAAAAAATAGCTGGGCGCTGAGGCAAGAGAATTGCCTAAGCCCAAGAGCTGGAGGTTGCTATGAGCCGTGTGACATCATGGCACTCTACCGAGGGTGGTAAAGTGAGACTCTGTCTCTACAAAAATAAATAAATAAATAAATAAATATAATGTGAAAATTAAATAAGATGACATACATAAAAGAGTTACATAGGTCTAGTATATAGTATTCTCAATAAATGGTAATTATTCATATTATCACTATTGTTAGTATTATCATGGTAGGGTCAAGAAATAAACCCAGATCTAACTCCAAAGTCCATGTTCTCTGCCTTATATATCATACTCTGCATCCCAAATAAGACCAAAAACAGACAATAGAGATAAATTCCTCATATAGTGCTCACTGTAGTTTTAAATCACCAAGACTATGACACTCTGAATCCTCAATTTAATAACTGAAACAAGATTTTTTAAAAGCTTAATGTTAAATTTAAATGATTTCCTTAATGTTTTCTGTTAATTTCTACTTTAGCTTTTTTTTTTTTTAGAGACAGGGTCTTGCCTTGTGGCCTAGGCTAGAGTGTAGTGGCACTCACTGTAACCTCAAACTCCTAAGCTCAAGCAATCCTCTTGCCTCAGCTTCCTAAGCAGCTAGGACTATAGGCACACATCACCACGTCCAGCTGATTTTTCTTACTTTTTGTAAAGACGGGATCTTGCTATGTTGCCCAGGCTGATCTCAAACTCTGGGCCTCAGAGCAATCCTCCCACTTCAGCCTCCCCAAATGCTGGGATCACAGGCATGAGCCACTGCTCCTGGCTTAGCTTTTAACAAATAGTAAAATAGTATATAATAAAAACTAAGAATCAAGTTTTCCTGTACTCATCTGTGTCTCTAAAACTATATAATCTTTCTCACTTTAAGTATAAGAATACACATGACCAAAGCATTCCAGGCAGTGCCAGGTGCAATGAAAGAGCCAGCAATGCACCCCACCCCCAAGCAGAGCAAAAGCCAGTGAATCAACTCTTTGTAAAACTGAGAGGCTGTTAAAATCTTTGTACTAACCAAAGAACTCCTTAATATTAATACAACACAAATCTGAAGACTTGATAAAACATCATGTGACATTTTGTACTATTATTCAACTTCTAGAAATCCTTCCTGAGGTAATGATTCAACTAGAGAATAAGTCACAGGCATGAAGTTATTCACCACAGCATTATTAATCATGCAAAATTGTAAGCAACCTAAAAATCCTATAATAATGGAATGATCCAGTAGATTAAGGACTTTTCATTGAAGAAATTTTATTCAGTCTTAAAAATTTACTTTTAGAACTGACCAGATATTTATTAACATTAAATTATTGAGATTTTTTTAAAGTTTTAATAATGGCATTGGGGTTACATTTTTAAAACTTCCTTATATTTTAAAGATACACACTTATAAACGTGATGTCTAAAATTACTTCAAAGTACTCCAAGAAAAAACTTCAAGAATAAAAACAAGATAACCAAGTATTGATACTCAATGATGCCAACAAATGGGTACATGGTAGTTATCAGTTTATCAACTATTCTTATTACTTTTATGTTTGAAAATTTCCATAATTCCTGGAATTACTTTCTGGGTTTGAGATGTCTTCATGAGATCATAGCTTCTTTTCCCACTAAACCACTGTGTCAACAGATCACAAAATAACATCACACACATTTACAAAAGGACATGGAGTCAGAAGATATCAACCTTACAGAAGCTAAACAGGTTTACTAATGATGAGCTAATGATTCTACTTCAGAAATGCCTCAAAGTTTTTAAGTCTTCATCTGAAAGGCACATTGTGTGAAAGTTGCCAAGGCCAAGATGGAGTCATGCCGGGAGCCAATACTTAAGAGCAAGCTCACCATGGAAACTTATCGCTATAAGTCAGGTGCTTGGAAGATTACTGCCCTAGGCGAAACGAACATCCTGACCCTTGGGGATTACCACACCTGCTCCTGGAATTCCCCACCCTCTCATACCCCTAAGCACACTTCCCCTCTCCGCTTGTATTTATATAGCTGTTAAAAAATAAAGTTTCGAGAGCTTGATCAGACTCCTGTCTTGCTCTCTGTTTGTGCCTCTTGTTCCTTCCACTCTCTCCCCCCATACCCTAGGTCCCTGCTGAACTAGCCCCGCAGGCCGGGGCACAGTCACTTATTAACAGATCTAGGGCAAAGCAGAGCCTGGAGGTCATGAAGGAGTCCCCCATCCATATGTCTGAGTAAGTACTATCACAAGGACTTTCTAAAACATACATGGAATCCCTGTATGCTCTGTTCATCTTGCTTGTCCTACACATTTCTGTATGAGGACTTACTACAAAAAAATTCCTCAGGACTAAAGCATTTCAGATAAGGACCCACATAAGAACATGCTTAGCAATGACTGTTTCCACCAATGAGTTAGCACAGTGCCTACAATAGGTCCCTGTGACCAATGATATTTGTTTCAAAACAGCTTATATGGACTTCTCCTTTTTCCCTTTAACAGTTTCCCCTTGAGTAGCGGGGTATGGTGGTGGCTTGGCCTTTACTCCGTCGCAGTTGGAGGAGAAAACAAAAAATTAAAGAGCAAGTGATGGGTGAGTCAGGAATGGATTCTCTTGACAACATGACCTTGGAGTCAGTGGAAATTGAAAATCAAAGTGATAACTCTTCTGGTAGCAGCTTATTTACAACACAGTGTGTTCCTTACTCACCTAAACAGATGCAAAGAAGCTCCATCAGAAAATTTGTTCCTTTGATTTGCATTTCTCTGATGATTAAGGATGATGAGCTTTTTTTATGTGTTTGTAGATTTTGTGTCTGTCTTCTTTAGAAAAGTTTCTCTTTAAGTCCCTCGCCCACCCTGAAATGGGGTCACGTGTTCTTTTCCAAGCACTTGACTTATAGCGATAAGTTTCCATGGTGAGCTTGCTCTTAAGTATTGGCTCCTGGCACACTGGCTCTTTGGGGTCAGGGCTCAGTGTGCCAGGTCCCAAGATAAAACCAGAAGTCACAAGCTCAAACCCCATAGAACCCAAGCAGCTGCTGATGCCAGCGTGAGCGCTGGGTACCAGAGACCCCTGAGAATGAGCTGGCACTGAGACCAGCTCTTGGGGTGGAGGGGCCTGGCCTGAGGGAGAGCCACCCTGCACCTGCCACAGCAGCTGCCATTCAGCTGGGACCTGCACGCTGCCAGGACTAGAGGCCTGGAGTTGCCTGATCAGCTGGTGACTTGACAAGAGTCATGTGTTAGGGATTTTAGGTAAAATTCCCCAACAGTCATCAGCTAACTCCAACTCCCTGCACGTCTGTGCATACACTATGCCAGCTACACAAACGCACATGTCTGCAGATTCCCTCTGACAAGGCATTGCTTTGCCTCCTCTTCTCTAAATTGTTCATCACTTGAAGGGAGGTATTTTTTGTTAATTTGTTTCTTCTTTTGCAGGTGAATCTAACAAATCTGTCTTGACTACTCCAGTTCTCCTAAAACCATCTTTAAGCTTCCAACTAGGGAGACTGAGGCAGGAGCAGCCTTGGGCAGGTGGGGCTGGGGTCTGACTGTGGCTGTGGCACTGTGAGCCCCTAGGCCCCAACTCAGCCCTGCAGAGTGAGCATTTCCCTCATCCATAGCCCAGGAGATCACCAGCTCTGTAAGGCCAGAAGTAAGCCTTCAGGTTAGCATCTGCAGAGACCCTAGGGTGGGACCAGGACAAGGGTGGCTCTGACAGTGACAGCTGCAAGACTGACCGCAGGATTTGTGGATTTCAGTTCAAATGACAATGTGGGGTGGTTGTTTGTTCAAATATTATTGAGAATGTTTGTACAATGAGAGCAGCGCATGAAACTGAGCAGAATCCATTCCAGCCCCACACAGGTTGTGCCCCTGTGAAGCCAGCCCCTGGGCAGCTGTCATGATAAGCTGGCAGAGACATTTCAATCACTGTGTGTTGGATGCCATTCAAAGTACTTGCCGTGATTGTAATCCTTGCTTCAGGCTTATAAAGTGGTGGTAGCTATTATTCCCATTTAATAGGTAGAGAAACTGAGGCACAGAGGCTAAGTCACTATAAGATGACATAGCTGGAGAGCTGCAGAACTGGATTTGATTCAGGTAGACTGGTTCAGAAGCTGCGTTGGTACCCCCTGGGTGATACCATTTTTATACTTGTCCTCTTCTGAGCCTGACCAGGGGGCTCTGTCTGACCCCAGAGATGCCCTGGGCCAGGCACAACTAGCAGGCCCCAGAATCCTGTCCCCAAAGCTGGAGAGGCTATGCACAGGTGGCAGGATGGGGTCTTCCCCAGACATGTGCCTGTGACTGGCCTACACTGGGAGGTCGGAACCCCAAAAGGAAGAGAGTTCAAATAAGGACACTCCTGCTGTTCATCAAACCACAGAGAGGCCCCCACAGGACTGAGAGCTCGTGGCTTTATTCTTTATTCTTTGATCCAAAGTCTGGGCAGAGCTAATCAACTGCAGGGCGATTACTCACTTACACAGCTTTGGGCTGACTCAGCACCTTCTGGACACAGGCTGGGAAACAGATCTTCCCTTCTCACCGTCCTTTAGAGTTTCCAGGGGGACCACCCCAGCACACGCAGCAAATGCTCTTGCAGTCAGACAGGTGACTGCCTCCAATGCGGGGTACTTTTCCTCTGTAGTTTCTGCTCCTGGCATGAGGAGTAACAGTGCTCATGTGGTTCCATCTTTTTCAAATAATCTCTTGAATTTAAGATTTTAAATTTTAAGAGAGAGGATGATGTATCAGCAATATTCCCCCAAATGTTGAAAACCAAGGAAAACTATACCCCAGTTTCAGTGGTTTTCTTAGAGTAATGATTTAATTTCTTGCCCATGAAATAAAAATGATGGTGCTAATGATACTCAGGTAACGTACATCGAGCCCTTTCCAGATCCTGGGCACTTTGTGAAGGCTTTGCTCAAATCATCTCATGCATGTATCCCTACTTGACGTAGCTGGGGTTCTGCTGCCCAGACCACTTACGGTCTTTCTTCAAGTCACACTAAATTACAGCTTAGGCAACTTACATGCAATTAATCTCCTTAATGGAACAATTATGCTTGGATGATATAGCTGGGGTATGGATGGGTGATAACTCACTCAGCTCCTCTGCTCATATTGGATCTTGCTGGTGCTGAGAGGGGTGTGTGTGGGTGTGGAGGGGGCAGACCTTGGGGGGTTGACCCCTGCTTGTCCCAGTCGCATCCCCTGTCACTCTACCCTAGCTTGACTGCAGCCACACTGCCCTCCCCATCCCTCTTCCTTTAATACTCTCTGCTCCACTCCTGTCCAAGGCCTCACAGGTGCTGCTCCCTCTACCCAACCATTTTCCTCTTCTCTTTGCCTGGGTAGCACTCCCTCATCCTTCTGCGTCTCAGCTTGGTGTGGCGTTTGGAGGGAAACCCTCTCAGCCCCGAGTCCCCGTGCTGGGCAGCCTCCTTTGGAGTGCTTGCCAAAGCTGTGGTTGGACATTTACTTTGGATTTCATGTGTGAATGCCTCCCATACATTAGACTCTTCACACCGTGAGGACAGAGGCCACGCCAGTTATTACTACTCAGTATTATGGCAGCCCTGCCACCTACCATATAGTATGGACTCACTACATGGTTGCAGAAGGAATGAATGAACAGGAAGGTGTGTCCGGGTAGCAGGTGTCAGCTGCATGGCTACTGATGATGGATTCACGCTCAGCTGGGTCTTAGCCTATACCTAAGGGAAGGGGATAGGGTGTCATGGCCTCTGCTGGGGGGAGGACGCTGCTGGGTTCAGGGTTTGACACAGTACGTCCTTTATAGGGCGATGGTAGCATCATGGAGTCTGATCTTCCAGGGTGTGGGGCTGGCCCTGAAGTGCACTGGGTTCAAGATGGAAGGACAGAGGAACTGAACTTCAAGTGCTAGATCTCCCTGGCAGCTCCCAGGCAGGTGCAAGGCTAATGCTCCCCCACTGGCCCAGATTTTTTCCAGCCTGGAGCAGAGGTGCTGAACCTTCAAGGTCTAGACTGTTGACAGACATTCTCTGTAAAGGTCCAGGTAGCAAACATTTTAGGCTTTGTGGGCCATACGGTCTGTGTTGCAACTACTCAACTCTGTCATCACATAAAAGCCACAGAAATGCATAAGCAAATGAGCCTGCCTGAGCACTACTAAATATTTACTTGCTGAAATTTGAATTTCTCGTCATTTCCGTGAATCATGTTTTTCTCCTTTAGATTTTTTTCTCCTAATTATTTAAAAGTGTAAACGCCTTTATTAGCTTGTTGGTGGCACAAAACCAGGCAGCCTGTTGGATTTGGCTCAGGGCTGGGGTTTGCTAACCCTGGTCTGTACGCCTCCTCCATCGCCCCGGGCTGTGTCCAGGCTGCCATTTCACAGCAGGTGCTGCAGGAGGGCTGGGTCCGTGTCCTCTTCTGCCCTTTATGCCTGTGTGACCTGCAGGATGTTTTTTGATCTCTCAGGGCCCTGTATATTAGGGATCGGTTAGGTAAGTTCCAAGGTCCAGCTATGTCCTTCCATCAATGTGCTGTCAGTGACTGGGGTTCTACTGAGGTCTCTGCCTTGCCTCTCCAGGCCTGGGGGCTCCAGGGAAGTTTCAACGCAGCTTCAGGGAAGACTCTGAAGGACAGTGTGAGATGGCCCCTGCAGGGAGCCACCCGCAGCCAACAGGATACCAGATTCCTGAGCCGTGGGAGCCACTGGGGGTGTCTCAGTCATCAGAAGAGTCTCATATTCACACTTGAAATTGCATCTGAGCTGCATAGTCATTTTTCCACCCAACTTCCAGCAAAACTGTGCAAGATTATGAGAATCCATCCTTTCCTTCACACAGGTTATTATCACAAAATAAGGATCTGATTAATTTGCACCAAATAGGTAAGATGCCAAGTGAGATAGGCAACCAGGGACTGTTAGCACACTGTGTGTGGATGAATGTCACAGACTGCCACTGATTTACAAAACAAAAAAACCTGAGCAACCTGTTTTTTCTCTGATAACCTTATTCTCAGGATGACCCTGGTATATTCCCAATGCGGAAACCTGGCCTTACCCAGGATTCCATCCTCTTTCTCACACATGCAATTCATCCTAGCAACGTGTCCATCTTCCCCAGGGCCACCCGCAGGTGTGTGGCATTTCCCGGACTCCGACTCACATTAATTTCATTCAGCACTTTCCTTGACCTGGACCTGACGTGACCCCTGAAAACATCCTCCTTCTCTCTGTCTTTAGGCACGTCCTTATTTTCATGTCATGATAGATTTTGTTGTTGTTTGGTTTTTGTTTTGTGTTATGTTCCAATAAAGAAAATCCGGTCATATCACTTCCCTAGATGAAGTTCTTTAATGTTTGCCGTGATGAAAAAAATTATGGAGTGGTGAGTGTTGCACAACAGTGCAGATGGGATGGTTAAAGTGGCAAATTTCATGTTATGTATATTTTACTACAATTAAAACACTTTAATGGCTGCTGCTGGCTGCAGGCCACTTTTGTAGGGTTTACAGAGACTTGCGGACACTTGTACCCTCCACCTGTGCCAGCTTTGTTCTGGACACTTGGATCTGATCTTTATGTTCCCCAACTTGCCATTCCCACTGTATCTCTTTCTCTCCTCCCCGGTTCCATGCCATCTGCCTGGTGTATATTCCGTTTTCCCCTCTTTTCTGCTTCCTGAACATCCCACTCAACCTTGAAGATCCAGGTCAGGAAGGAAACTGTTTTCTCTCCCGTCTTTTCTCATTGTCCCACTTTCTCTCTAGCAGTAGGATTCAGGAATTGCTGGTTTTAAATACCAGACCAGCATAAAGAGGAAATATTCACATTCATAAGAAGTGGGTCAAACACATGTCAGATAAAGAGAAAGTCAGTAGAACAAGCACCTGTGTGCCCTCCACTCGGTCCATGGGAAAGACAACCGTCGTCCGGGCAGCAGGCTGGGGCCTCCCCAAACTTCTTTCCTTTCTTCTGCTCCGCACTTGGCTGTAACCCTGAATTTTGTATTTGTCATTCTCTGTATTTTCATCAGTTTTGTCCTGCCCCCTGGCTTCCCTGAATAATGTGTCCTGCACTTGTGTATTATTTTGAGCCTTATATAAATGGAATCACACAGCATAGTCTCTGTGACTTGTCTTTTCCGCCCCACTGCAACATTCATACAATCTATCCACTCTTTTGCATGTTTTTTTTCAATTTTTTCATTTTCACTGCTATATACTGTTCCATTGGATAAACATACACATTTTTAAAAAGCCACTTCTGCTGATGATGGGAGTTTAAATTATTTCCAGTTTTTGGTATTAAAAGTTTCGCTGATGTGGCCATCTCTGTGCAGGTCTCCTGGGCTAACTGAATGATGCGCCAAGCATATGCCTGGAAGTGGGAGTTCCGGTGCAGACACACTCTTCTCTTTGTCTCTACTGACGATGCCAAATCTCTGTCTTCTGAGGCTTTATCAAGATACACTCCTCCCCAGCATTGGTGTACCAAGTGATTTTGTCACTTCTGTGCTATATTTATTAGACTTTAATTCTTGCTAATTTAGTGGATACACAATGATATCTCTTCGTGGTTTTATTTTATATTCTCCAATGACTGGAGAGGTTGAGTTTCTTTTTGTACATTGATTGCTGATTTGTATTTATTTTTCCTTCTATTGAATAAAATCTGTTTTGCCCCATTTTCTACTGAACCGTTTTGTTCTTACTGATGGGTAGTCCTTCATGTACTCTGAAAAGTACTTACTTGTCAATTTTACATGTTTTCCTTAGTTGTGGTTGACTTTCACACTGTCCATAGTTTCTTTCGACAAATTGAAGCTTGTAGTTTAAGAGGAGGGTAGGGTCGTATTTCTTTCTCTTTGCTGTGTGTGCTTTGGCGCCTTATTGAATAAGTCTTTTTCTAGCTGGAGGCCATAAAGCCGTCTTGTAAAATTTCTACTTTTGAGTTTAAGCTTATGGTCCCCAAGCTTCTCGGAGTTGATTTTTGTATATAATAAGACAAAGAGGTTCCAGGTGTAAAATTTTCCCATGAGAGTGACAGTTGTCTCAGAGTCACTGTGGAATACCCACCCTTTCTCCACTCATCTGCGGCAGGGTTTTCATCGGCAGAGGTGCTGTCTCTCCTTTCTGTTCCATCTCAGTGTCTATCCCTGGGCCACACCCCACTATCTTCATTCCTAGAACTTGATAATGAGTTTCAGTGTTTGTTAAGGTGAGTTACACCACCAATTCTTTCTCCAAAATGCCTATTTCTGTTTCTATATTTCTTTTGAATATTATTTTCAGCTTATCACCTTCTATCTAAAAGATCATGGTTTTAGTCACCTAGATCTTGGCCATGGCTCCCACTGTGTTTTGTATGACGCCCATAAACCCACACTTATTTGTTCCCAGGATTCATGTCTTATCCTTAAAGCTTTTCATGGTGCCTGGCACATAGCATGCTCCTTGAATGAATGAATGAGCAAAGTCTCTATTCATCCGAGGTTATTGAATCTCAAATTTATAATGTAATTAAATTATTTGCCTTTCAAGAGTATCTTTCACTCCACAAAAGGTAGAGGCTGGGGGGGAGGGGAGAAGAAATGTCTGTCATTACCGGAGTATCAATTGTGTGTAGGACTAGTACCAGGAGGCAGGGGACAAAGAAACACTTTGGAGTCCTGGAAAAAGTCAAGCACCCCAAGTGCTTTGAAAATAGAATATAATTTAGGCCAGGCACAGTGGCTCACAGTTGTAATTCTAGCACTCCGGGAGGCCAAGGCAAGTGGATTGCTTGAGCTCATGAGTTCAAGACTAAGCTGAGCAAAACTAAGACCCCCCTGTCTCTACTACAAATAGAAAAAAACTGAGGCAAGAGGATCACTTGAGCCCAAGAGTTGGAGGTTGCTATGAGCTATGACTCCACAGCAGTTTACCCGGCATGACAGCTTGAGACTATGTTTCAAAAAAAAAAAAAAAAAAGATAGAATTTCAAAAATTAGGATTCATACTAAGTCCTCTGGACTTGTGTCTTATGGAAGACAAGGAGTCTCTTCCTGAGCCTTCCATGTGTAAGTTTCCTGAGCAGCTCCCTGAACTGGCCTTCTTGACTCCATAGGTTTGAGACCCAGACATTGCAATGATGGATGTTTTATTCAAGCCTCCCCATAGACCAAGCATTTTGGCCTTTTACAAGTACACAAATTAAAGAGCCACCCTATCTAGGACCCTGGTGCTTGCATTGCCTGGGAAAGCTTGGAAAAACACACACCCATATGCACACACAAATATACACAATTTTTTTAAAAGGGGAGAAGTAGGATTTATTTTTCCTTTAAAAATTTTTTTATTTTGAGAGTAATTTGAAATATAGACTGACCCTTGGTAAACAAAGAGCAATTCAACTGGAAGGCACCAAGGTGGAAAAGGAGTGACCCAGATGACACTTCCCGGGCTTGAAAGCTACAGTCTGATAAGCTTGGATTCAAATCCAGGCTCTGAAGGTATCTGTGTGTCTGACATTCAGTGGGCACTTAACCTCTGGGAGAGGCAGAGTCCTCATCTACAATGGAGCATGGAAATAGCCGGGCTTGTTCACCATGGGGGTGGGTACTTGGGATGAGGAACCTGCACAACCAGTAATATCCTGGAAGTCTTAGGTGGCCCATTCACTCAATCACTAGGCATTCAGTAAGCACTTACTGTGTGCTGGGCTCCACGGCGAAACTGGCTGCACTGCAATTAAACGTCAAATTCCCTCCCTCAGGAAGCTGGTCCAGTGGTAGGTGACAGACACTAAACAAATTACATGGCAGAGAATAAAATCAGGGTTCTGCGATAAGAATGACTATCGTAAATGGTCAGGCAAGCAGCTAGTGGCCTCTGCCACCGCTTTCCTGACCACTGTGATACCACCCTCTCCACCCTTCTTGATTCTATCATACTAGACTTTTTATAATTCTTTTGGTAGGAAACATGACTATTTGAAATTGTCATTCTGTTATCTTCCCTCTGAGACCAAAAGCTCCCTGAGGATGAAACTCTGTCTGTTTTGGTCACTGTTGTATCAACATTTTCCTTACAGATCTTAGAACACATCAGTTCTTGTGTCAAAAGAGTTTCAGGGGTAACAATACATACATGAATTCATTCATTACCTGACTAATTTATTCCACAATATTTAAAAATTCTGTCGGTGTGTCAGGCTGTCCATTAAAGCACAAGGAGAGTTTTTATTCACAAAATGTGACTAAAACATTCCCCCCCCCCCCATAGATGACTAGAAGCCGGACATGTAAACAGAGAAATGAAACTGGGATGTGAAAGAGGAATCGTGTGTGTAGAGTGATGCACAGGAGCTGTGGGAACATGTGGGGACAAGACTCCTGAGGATGTGAAAAGATGAGTCCTGTGAGGAGAGTGATGCAAAGAAGCTGTGGGAGCCTGCAGGGAGAAGACTCCTGGGGATGTGAAAAGATGCGCCCTGTGAGAAGTGTGATGCAAAGGAGCTGTGGGAACCTACAGGGAGAAGACTCCTGGAAATGGGAAAAGATTCGTCCCGTGAAAAAAGTGATGCACAGGAGCTGTGGGAACATGCGGGGAGAAGACTCCTGAAGACGTGAAAAGATGAGTCCTGTGAGGAGAGTGAAGAACAGAAGCTGTGGGAGCCTATAGGGAGCAGACTCCTGGGGATGTGAAAAGATGCGCCCTGTGAGAAATGTGATGCACAAGAGCTGTGGGAACCTGCGGGGAGAAGACTCCTGGGAACGAGAAATGATGAGTCCCGTGAGAAGAATGATGCACAGGAGCTGTGGAAACCTGTGGGGAGAAGACTCCTGGGGACATGAAAAGATGCGTCCTGTGAGGAGAGTGATGCACAGGAGCTCTGGGAACCTGCAGGGAGAGGACTCCTAGGGACGTGAAAAGATGTGTCCTGTGAGGAGAGTGATGCACAGGAGCTGTGGGAACCTGAGGGAAGAAGACTCCTGAGGACGTGAAAAGATGCGTCCTGTGAAGAGAGTGATGCTCAGGAGCTGTGGGAACCTGTGGGGAGAAGACTCCTGAGGAAGTGAAAAGATGCGTCCCCTGAGGAGAGTGATGTACAGGAGCTGTGGGACCCTGCGGGGAGAAGACTCCTGGGACGTGAAAAGATGCTTCCGGGGCGGAGAAGGATGCAGCTGCGCGATGGGAATCTGCGAAGAGAAGAGACCTGAGATGAGAAAAGATGCGTCCCGTGAGAAGAGTGATGCACAGGAGCTGTGGGAACCTGCAGGGACAAGACTCCTGGGGATGTTAAAAGACGCGTCCAGTGAGAAGAGTGATGCACAGGAGCTGTGGGAACCTGCGGGGAGAAGACTCCTGGGGACGTGAAAAGATGAGTCCTGTGAGGAGAGTGATGCACAGGAGCTGTGGGAACCAGCGGGGAGAAGACTCCTGGGGACGTGAAAAGATGCGTCCTGTGAGGAGAGTGATGCACAGGAGCTGTGGGAACCAGCGGGGAGAAGACTCCTGGGGATGTGAAAAGATGCGTCCTGTGAGGAGAGTGATGCACAGGAGCTGTGGGAACGTGCAGGGAGAAGACTCTTGGGGACGTGGAAATATGCGTCCTGTGAGGACAGTGATGCACAGGAGCTGTGAGAACCTGTGGGGAGAAGACTCCTGGCGAAGTGAAAAGATGCGTCCTGTGAGGAGAGTGATGCACAGGAGCCATAAGAACCTCTGGGGAGAAGACTCCTGGGGATGTGAAAAGATGAATCCTTTGAGGAGATTGTTGCACAGGAGCTGTGGGAACCTGTGGGGAGAAGACTCCTGGGGATGAGAATAGAAGCATTTCGTGACGAGAGTGATGCACAGGAGCTGTGGGAACCTGCGGGGAGTAGACTCCTGGGGACGTGAAAAGATGCGTCCTGTTAGGAGAGTGATGCACAGGAGCCATAAGAACCTCTGGGGAGAAGACTCCTGGGGATGTGAAAAGATGCATCCTGTGAGGAGAGTGATGCACAGGAGCTGTGGGAACCTGTGGGGAGAAGACTCCTGGGGATGTGAAAAGATGCGTCCTGTGAGGAGAGTGATGCACAAGAGCTTTGGGAACCTATGGGGAGAAGACTCCTGGGGAAGTGAAAAGATGCGTCCTGTGAGGAGAGTGATGCACAGGAGCCGTAAGAACCTCTGGGGACAACACTCTTGGGAACGTAAAAAGATGCATTCTTTGAGGAGATTGATGCACAGGAGTTGTGGGAACCTGCAGTGACAAGACTCCTGGGTACATAAAAAGATGAATCCTGTGAGGAGAGTGATGCACAGGAGCTGTAAGAACCTGTGGGGAGAAGACTCCTGGGGAAGTGAAAAGATGCGTCCCATGACAAGAGTGATGCACAGGAGCTGTGTTAGCCTCCGGGGAGAAGACTCCTGGGAACGTGAAAAGATGCGTCCCGTGAGGAGAGTGATGCACAGGAGCTGTGTGAGCCTGCGGGTAGAAGACTCCTGGGGAACGTGAAAAGGTGCGTCCTGTGAGGAGAGTGATGCACAGGAGCTGAGGGAACCTGTGGGGACAAGACTCCTGGGGACGTGAAAAGATGCATCCTGTGAGGAGAGTGATGCACAGGAGCTGTGGTCACCTGCGGGGAGAATACTCCAGGAGATGTGAAAAGATGCGTCCTGTGAGGAGAGTGATGCAGAGGAGCTGTGTGAACCTGCGGGGACAAAACTCCGGGGGACGTGAAAAGTTGTGTCCCATGACAAGAGTGATGCACAGGAGCTGTGTTAGCCTCTGGGAAGAAGACTCCTGGGGACGTGAAAAGATGTGTCCCTTGAGGAGAGTGATTTACAGGAGCTGTGGGAACCTGTGGGGACAAGACTCCTGGGGACATGAAATGATGCGTCCCGTGATGAGAGTGACGCACAGGTTCTGTGTGAGCCTGCAGGGAGAAGACTCCTGGGGACGTAAAAAGATGTGTCCTACGAGGAGAGTGATGCACAGGAGCTGAGGGAACCTGCGGGGACAAGACTCCTGGGGACGTGAAAAGATGCGTCCTGTGAGGAGAGTGATGCACAGGAGCTGTGGTCACCTGCGGGGAAAAGACTCCTGGGGACGTGAAAAGTTGCAGCCTGTGAGGAGAGTGATGCACAGGAGCTGTGGGAACGTACGACAGAAGAGACCTGGGACGTGAAATGATGCGTTCCGTGAGGATAGTGATGCACAGGAGCTGTGGGATTCTGCGGGGAGAAGACTCCTGGGACTTGAAAAGATGCGTCCTGTGAGCAGAGTTATGCACCGGAGCTCTGGGAGCTGTGGGGAGAAGACTCCTGGCGACATGAAAAGCTGCAGCCTGTGAGGAGAGTGATGCAGAGGAGCTGTGGGAATGTACGACAGAAGAGACCTGGGACGTGAAATGATGCGTTCCGTGAGGTGAGTGCTGCACAGGAGCTGTGGGAACATGCGGGGAGAAGCCTCCTGGGGACGGGAAATGATGCGTCCCATGTCGAGAGTGATGCATAGGAGCTATTGAGCCTGTGGGGAGAAGACTTCTGGGGACGTGAAAAGTTGTGTCCTGTGAGGAGAGTGATTCACAGGAGGTGTGGGCACTGTGGGGAGAAGACTCCTGGGGACATGAAATGATGCGGCCTGTGAGGAGAGTGATGCAGAGGAGCTTTGGGAACCTGGGGGGAGATGACTCCTGGGGACGTGAAAAGATGCGTCCTGTGAGGAGAGTGATGCACAGTAGCTGTGGGAACCTGCAGGGAGAAGACTCCTGGGGACGTGAAAAGATGCGTCCCGTGAGGAGAGTGATGCACAGGAGCTGTGGGAACCTGCGGGGAGAGGACTCCTGGGGACGTGAAAAGATGCATCCTGTGAGGAGAGTGATGCACAGGAGCTGTGGGAGTCTGCGAGGGGAAGACTCCTGGGGACGTGAAAAGATGCGTCCTGTGAGGAGAGTGATGCACAGGAGCTGTGTGAGTCTGCGGGGAGAAGACTCCTTGCGACGTGAAAAGATGCGGGTTGTGAGGAGAGTGATGCAGAGGAGCTGTGGGAACGTACGACAGAAGAGACCTGGGACGGGAAAAGATGCGTTCCGTGAGGAGAGTGATGCACAGGAGCTGTGGGAACCT